>APFE031081077.1:86482-126886 GCA_000404065.3 Pinus taeda | reverse complement strand
TGGTAAGTCAATTATCATCTGTTGATATTAAAATTTCAGATGAAGATAAGTGCATCAGTTTGTTGTGTTCTCTATCAGATTCGTGGGATAGTTTGGTTATTGCGATAGGTAGCAATGCAACTGCTTTGCAGTTTGATGAAATAGTCTCAGCGTTGCTGACGGAGGAGATGAGACGGAAAAATATGGACAACCAGAATGTTGATGCCTTGTCTGTACGAGGACAGTCCTAGAAGAGAAACAAAAATAAGTCATCGAGTGGGAGATCTAAATCTAGAGGGAGATCTAAATCTCCAGGAAAACCTATAAAGGTGGTGTGTTGGAAATGCGGTAAGGAAGGGCACTTCAGAAGGGGGGGATGTGTACTTGGCTTCTTCAAGTACACATGTAGATCATGAGGCATGGTTAATTGACTCAGGTGCATCCTTTCACTTCACTCCCCATAGAGAGTGGTTATGCGAGTATGAAATACAATGGTGGTGATGTCTTCTTAGGAGATGATAGGAAGGCTAGAATCATTGGTCACAGAAAAGTAAAGTTGAAGTTGCAAGGTGGAAGGGTTAGAACTCTTCCGGGTGTTCTGCATATTCCTGCGTTGGCCAGAATCTGATTTCTGTAAGCAAGTTGGATGATGCAGGTGTAAAGATAGTGTTCGAGAAGGATACCTACAAGATGGTTCGAGGAGCACTGGTATTGATGCGTGGAGTTTGGATTGGAACTCTGTACAAGCTGCAAGGTAGCACTGTTGTTGACGGGTGCAATAGTTCTATGGTTCCTGAAAATGGAGCAGAAAATCTAGTGGTCTCTGGAGAGAAGACCATGTTGTGGCATCAAAGGCTTGACATATTGGAGAGAAGGGCCTTCGAATACTTCATGGTAAAGGTATGGTAGAAGGTATGAGTAATAGCTCTCTGGATTTTGATTTCTGTGAAAATTGTGTATATGGGAAGCAGAATCGGGTGAGTTTCCCCTCTGGTGGTAAGAGGACGAAACAAATATTAGAGCTTGTGCACAGTGATGTGTTTGGACCTGTGAAAGTTCCATCACTGGGTAAGTCTGTGCACTATGTATCATTTATAGATGACTTATCAAGGAATACATGGATATATTTCCTTAAGAAGAAATATGAAGTCTTTGACAGGTTTAAAGAATTTAAGGCTCTGGTGGAAAATCAGACAGAGAAGAAGATAAAGGTGCTGAGGACAGATAATGGTGGAGAATTTTGTAGCAAGGAATTTGAAGAATTTTGTAAGAAGTGTGGTATAGCACGGCAGAAGACTACTCCATATACACCTCAGCAAAATGGAGCCGCAGAAAGAATGAACAAGACGTTGATGGAAAGGGCAAGAAGCATGCTCAGTGGTGCCGGGTTAGGACAGGAATTCTGGGCAGAGGCGGTGGATACTGCATGTTACTTGGTCAACAGGTCACCTTCATCAGCGTTGGAGGATAAGACTCCACAAGAAGTATGGACTGGTAAGAAACCCTCTCTTTCACATCTAAGGGTATTTGGATGTGATGCATATGTACATGTTCCAAAGGAGAACTGAGCCAAGTTGGATAGTAAATCTGAAAAGTGCATCTTTATTGGGTATAAGGATGGTTTAAAGGGTTATAAGCTTTGGAACCCAGTAATAAGGAAGGTTGTGTATAGTTGAGATGTGGTGTTCAAAGAGGTGAACGCTGTTATTAAACATGAAGTCCAACCAAAGGAACTTGTGAAGATAGAGTTTGAACTAAAGGAGGAAGAATCAGACTCTGTAGCAGAGGAGGAATCAGAAGATGAAGAGCCACAAACTCCGTGTGTGAGAAGATCAGCTCGAGAAAGAAGGCAGCCAGAAAGGTATAGTCCATCTGCTTTCTGTTCAAACTTTGCTTTGTCTGTTACTGATGATGATCCCAGAACTGTGAAGGAAGCAGTGGATTCAGAGGATGGAAAACTCTGGAAAGAGGCCATGGTTGATGAAATGGCATCTTTGCACAAAAATGAGGCTTGGGATCTGGTGGAGTTGCCGGCTGGAAGGAAACCCATTGGCAGCAAATGGGTGTTCAAGAAGAAGACAAATGCAGAAGGGAAGGTGGAGAAAAACAAAGCTCGGTTGGTAGCAAAAGGTTATTCCCAGGTGTCAGGAATTGATTTTGGTGATATTTTTTCTCCTGTTGCCAAGGTAACTTCTATTAGATTACTTTTATCTGTTGCTGCTACTTTTGATTTTGAGGTAAAACAGATGGATGTGAAGACAACTTTCTTCACGGGGATTTGAAAGAGGAAATCTACATGAAGCAACCTGAAGGCTTTGCGGTGAAGGGTAAGAAAGAACTAGTATGCAAGTTAAAGAAGTCTCTGTATGGGTTAAAACAGTCACCAAGGATGTGGTATCAGAAATTTGATACATCTATACGGGGACTTGGCTTCACCAGAAGCAAAGCAGATCATTGTGTGTATTTTAAATTAATTGGTGACCGTGTTATTTATCTGGTCTTGTATGTGGATGATATGTTGTTTGTTGGAAATGACAAAGAAATTATCCAGGATTTGAAGACCCAATTGTCTCCAAATTCGACATGAAAGATCTCCGTGCTGCAAACTATATTTTGGGCATGGAAATTAAAAGAGATCGGGCAAAGAGGAGCTCTGGTTAAACCAGAGGAAGTATATCGAGACAATATTGCAGAGGTTTAATATGCAGGACAGTAAACCGGTGAAGGTTCCTATTCCTGTAGGTGTGAGGTTATCTGCTGAACAGTGTCCCAAGACACAAGAAGAGGAAGAGGACATGTCCCGTGTTCCATATGCAAGTGCAGTCGGTAGCCTGATGTATGCAATGGTCTGTTCTAGACCAGACATTGCACATGCAGTGGGAGTATTGAGCAGGTTTATGTCAAAACCAGGGAAGGAGCACTGGACTGCAGTGAAGCGGGTTTTCAGGTATTTGCGTGGCACTAGTGATTATGGTTTGTGCTACCAAGGAAGACCAGGATTGGACAGAGTGTTGGATATCCGTGGCTTTGTTGATGTAGACTGGGATGGAGATCTGGATCAGAGAAGATCTACAAGTGGGTATGTGTTTAACCTATTTGGAGGTGCAGTCAGTTGGATGAGTAAGAAACAATCTGTAGTGGCACTATCAACTACAGAGGCAAATACATGGCAGCCACTCATGCAAGCAAGAAGCAGTTTGGTTGCAGAGATTGTGTTCAAGTATGGGGTTAGTACAGGGAGCTATAAGGATAGACTGTGACAGCCAAAGTGCAATTTTCTTGGCAAAGAACCCTGCTTATCATTCAAAGACAAAGCACATTGATGTTCAGTATCACTTTGTGAGGGATATGATAGAAGACAAAAAGGTGTTGCTGGTAAAGGTGGACACTTTGAAGAATACTACAGATGCATTGACAAAATCTGTGAGCTCTGAGAAGTTCTCTTGGTGTAGAGAAGCAATGGGTGTTTCAGGGCTGGAAAAATGGCTAGGCTCTCCTATGGCCCCCTGTGGAAAGAAAACAAGTGGGAGATTGTTGGGTTGTGTTATATTCTTTCCACATAGTTAACAGGGGGTTTGAGGGGTACCCGTAACCCCACTTTTGGACGCGATGGTTTTCGGTCCATGGTATTGGATGCTTTGGCATGTATAAATATGTATTGTAACATTGAAAGGAACATAATGAAAAATCAAGCTGGCAGTGCCGGTTTTGGGATCCAGGGGAAAATCTCTGTGCATATGTGTTTTTATGTGTTATGCTCTCGCATTGTTTATTTTTTTGTGATTTAGAATTCGTATGCAGGTAATTTCTGTACGGGGTTAAAACCTACAAGGGTGACTCACCCTCCCTTGGTGGTGCGCATTAGGACAAGATGATTCGCTCTCTTGTGGGACAAGATGATTTGCTCTCCTGTGGACAGGATGATTTGCTCTCCTGTGAAACAAGATGATTCGCTCTCTTGTGGGACAAGATGATTTGCTCTCCTGTGTAGCAGGATGATTAGTTCTCCTGTGAGGTCTGCATGATGTGTTCTCCATGATGACTATGTAGCAGGATGATTAGCTCTCTTGTGAGGCCTGGATGATGTGTTCTCCATGGCGATTGTGTAGCACGATGATTAGTTCTCCTGTGAGGACATGATTGATTAAGTTCTATCGAGGCATCCTACCCATGCAGTCTGGGACTCATGGGAAGTACCTCTCATCTGATCAATGAGTAGGGAAATGAGGATAGGGACCATAGTAGTACTGATGGACGCATCGCTGTATCTACCGTACTCCCTATGCTAGGATGACCTTCATTGATCTGGGATCAATGATACTGGTCTGGGACCAGTTGTAGGAGTTGTACCTACTATGATGCTGACTTCAGGTCAGTTGAGATTGGTCTGGGACCAGTGGTACATACTCTGATTGACTTCGGGTCAGTGTAGGACTGGTCTGGGACCAGTGAGTGTGGTACATACTATGACGCTGACTTCGGGTCGGTTGAGACTGGTCTGGGACCAGTGGTACACACTCTGAGACTGATAATACTGGTCTGGGACCAGTGGTAGGAGTGGTACCCACTATGACGCTGACTTTGGGTTGGTTGAGACTGGTCCGGGACTAGTGGTACGCACTCTGAGATTGATTTCGGGTCAATGGAGAATGGTATAAGACATTTTCGATCAATTCTTCTTCATAGTTCAACAGAGCTAAGTTGAGCAGCGCAGAGCAGAGCCAACAGAATTGAGCAGAGCAGAGCAGAGCTAGCAGATCTGAGCAGAGCAGAGCAGAGCCAGCAGAGCTGAGCAGAGCAGAACAAAGCCAACAGAGCAGAGCAGAGCTAGTAGAGCTGAGCAGAGCAGAGCAGAGCCAGCAGAGCTGGGTAGAGCAGTGCAGGGCATTGATGGCATAAATAGTATAGTCGGGCATATGGATCAACGGATGGAGTTCTCCCTAGTTGAGAGGGAGTGTTAAATTGGCAACTAGGGCCAAACTCCATGTGGGTCAGCTTATTTATGGCAGCTGATATTTTTATTGGATCCCTCTCATCGAGAGGTGTTGGATTGATCTAAAGATCATCCGATTCCGATAAGTATTTATGGAGATATGAATTTATTTTGATTATGGAATTATCATCAAGCCGACCAACAACTTGAGTAGGCTCAGAAGCCCAATAGACATGTCTATTCATCATCTACATGTTAGTATAAACAGAAGAGGATTTGAAGTTATTTTGTAACTCTCTTCAAGTGATCTCTTCTCCACGTCTTGGGTTTTTGGAGAAGGAGATACACTATGAATTACACTGGCCTAGTATGATGATGCCCTAATGGAGAACACAGTCATAAATCCGCAGGCAATGGAGATGTATTCATCTACGAATTAAGGAGTAGGTATATGAAGCCACAGGGATAGACCTAGCCGCAGTCAAAGTATATGGCACTGAACCCTGTTCATGATGAGGACATTACACTGTAAATGAAGACTCATATACGCTGACCTATCCACAGCAAGTGTGCAACATATACGCTGGTAAATCCGCAACAAGTGTGCAACATATACGCTGGTAAATCCGCAACAAATGAGACATATATACACTGGCAAATGAAACATATATACACTGGAAAATGAGACACATATATGCTGGTAAATGGAGACTCATATATGTAGGCAAATCTGCAGTAAATGACAACATATATACACACAGGCAATGGCAATGTATATATACGCAGGCTATGGCAATAAATATCTATGCAGGCCAAAAGGACGTATTAGGTGTAGTCACAAGGACGCAACTGTGAGCTATGTATTGGGTCAAGACTCAATACTCAAGCTAACCACAGTGTAGGTCATGGAACCATAGTAAGTTCAGTTGATATATATTATTGTCTTGCCATGATGCATGATGTATATGAGCAGCATGATGCATGGCGTATATGGGCAGCATGATATATGAGCAGATGATGTATGGGCAACATGATGTATGAGATCATGAGCATCATGATGAATGAGATCATGTGCATGGGCAACACAATGATGCATGGAGCATGGACAACATCATGATGAATGTAATCATGAGCATGGGTAGCTTGATGATGGATGAGACCATGAAAGATGCAGCATGATGAGCAGCATGAATATAAGAGCAACTCAGTCATCTAGATCCAGCACTGTGATGGGGTAGCATGGTGCTACATGGTAAGGTGCGGCAAATGGACGAGATGCAGCACTATGATAGGTGAAGAAGTCACCTGAGAGAATCAGTTGAAGCAATATGTCTTCAATTGATCTCTGTAGGTATCAAAAGTCAAAGTGTTGACTTCTATTGTAAATGCACTATCTCTCTCACTTTCTCTTCTGAACTTTGAAGAACATAAAAGAAGAATTGATCAAGCGTTTCCCCACATTGTGGGGTTTGTCCCTAGCTAGCGCCACATCTTGTGTCCTCTTGTCTTGGCTTGTCTTCTGCGATTTATATTTGTGTTCTATCTGCAGTTTACTTTAATGCTGATGTGATTGCTAACTATGAAAATTTAAGAAAATTTAAATAAATTGCTCTAGCATAGAACATACCTAAAATTTAACAAGGGACTTCAGTGTCAGTGACATCTGGGGCACTTGTGGCGAGTTCACCGAGCTCTTCTTTAGGGAATCCACTGGCACAAAGTTCAGATGGTAGTTTAGCTCACACAGGCACTAGTGCCAGTACAGGTTCTTCGAGGACAGGGGCTGGTATAGGCACACCAGGGACAGAGGATGAGGTCCCCTATGGGGAAGCTTCTTCAGGGAAGAGGAGGCCCAAGTGGCTTCAAGACACCTTGAAGAAAGCGGAGCCCATTAGTTCTCCGAAGAGGGTGAACAGGGAGAGTGTGCCACCTAAGCGGTTTTGTAGTTATGTAGCCAAGGCTACCAACATTTTGTTGGAATTTCTAAGTCTAACTATTAGAAACCCTTCATGTACTTTTCTGATTTATTTCTGCCTACTTGTTATGATTAATTAACAAGTTATTTACCATGTAAATAATGAAAATAAGTACATGTACATGCTAAACACATTATAAATCATCAATTGAAGGAAACAAAACAAGCACACGAGTGACACTGTTGTTTTTGGACCAATGTCCCGGAAAAACCCAATGCGGGAAAACTGGTGCAACTATCTGAGGGTTTTAATTATTAAGCAGTTTCAGAATACATTCTGGGTGCCAAAACTGACTCACCCAACAGAGAATAATCTCGGCAGTAGTACCTCTCAGTCGAAGACAGATGTTCCGGCTAAAACCCTGGATAAACACTCTGACAGCTCCTGGCTCCAATCTTCCCCTCGAAATCCCCAGTGTTAGCCTCTAGGGACTGTGTCAACCCTTTCTGGCCCAGCGTCTGCCCTGCGTCACCCTAGCTCGCCCTGCGTCACCCCTTACAGTGTTTACGTCACCCACGCTGGCTCTCTGAGGCACTGCGTAGTTCCTAGCTGCCTTTGCGTGAGCCCTGGCTGGCTCTGCGTGAACCTCTGGCTGGCTCTGCGTCCCTCACTCCGGCTTCTGTGTTGATCCTCCTGGTACTACCTCTGCCTCTATGCTTCTGTATTGACTGCCCCTCAGCTGCAACTCTAATCACTCTTTCGACTTCCTCAGCAAACCCTGCCCCAAAAAATTGAAATCTTGATCAACTCGGTGTGTTCTCCAAGTGACCCTCAAGCCTCCTCTTATACTTTTCTCGTTGACAATTCAACGACTGAGATTAAGTCCCTAATCAATGACTATGATTAACTCTGGCGTGATCCATGACTTTTGGACCCCTTCTAACACAATTTTATATTAATTCACATTAATATTTTATTTTCCCTAAGTTTAGACTTAGGGACTCCATTAAAAATATTAATTATTTTAATATATCCCAAACTGTTTAGAATTTGCTGGGTATTGGAGATCTCATGTGCTTTAGCCTCTCCACCAATTTCATGGCTAGAGCACATCCGATGCTACCTCAAATCAACACTCCCTCTTAGAGAGACTGTGCTCTAGTAATACTCCTCACTGAGCATCACCCTGATCATCCGACATCGGTCCCTGTGCTGATACTAGGCCCGCTGCCCAACATCCTCTGCACTGCTGCATCATGGATTGCTACCCATGGCCTTGCTATTGCCACTACTGCATTTGTACGATAGCCCCTCTCATCATGCTGCATTCTGCTGCCCGTAGCACTGCCACTACTAATTGCTGCACTGCAACTCAGTTACTAAGAAGTAAGTAATAGATCTCCCAACTCTGACATCTCTGTCAGGCTAGAGACACCCTCGATGCTGAAACTCCCTCTGTCACTGACAAGTGCCCCTTCTTTGACCTCTGCACTGCTGCAACAACTCCATGCATCTCGCACTACTGCCTCATGCTGTCTTGGGAATCCTGCACTATAGCTCCCTTTGTCGCTCCATCCGCATCCGTCTCTATTGACATCCGCCAGTACTGCTACTTCTCTTCGTGGCTCCCACAACAAGGTATAATCTAAGAGGCTGGGTATCTCAAGGATCCTGCCCCTCATCGCCTGTAGTCTATCTGACTACAGCTCGATGTCTCTCCTCTTCCGCTCAAGTGGCGTGTGAGCAGTCATGGCATAGTCATCATCTGTCTCCACTTCCTTCTCGGCCCTTGCTGGCACAACCCTGGTCTAGAAGCCTCTACCTTGTGCTTCTTCCTTAGACATTGGGTTGCATAATGACCCAATTCCCCACAGTGGAAGCATTTGACCTTGGAGAGGTCCTTCTTCTTTTGTTTCTCCTGCTTTCCCTCAGATGCTAGGGCAACATCCACCTCCTTCTCCTTCTTGATTCTGACTCCCTTGCCGTTGCTTCTTGCTTTGGTCAGCCTTCTGATCTCTTCTTGGCCTTCCAAACTACGAAGTTTGAGGCTCCATCCAGTCTGTCTTGGTGTCTTACCTCGTTCACTGCCATCTCGTTGCACCTCTACTTCCCTCTTGGAAGTTCTTGGTGTGACTGCCTCTGAGCCTCGATTTCCCTCTTGGAAACCCTTCTGCCAATGTCGAGATGCCCCCACTTCGATCGTTAGTGCAAATGCATCACTGATCTGGATTTCTTGGCTAGAAATCCTCGGTAGCAACTCCCTCCTCCTTGGTCTTGCCCTGTTAGGTATTGTTCTGACTACAATATCCCACTAGCTTCACTCTGCAACTTACCCATAGCCTCCTAAGCTCCATCAAACTGCAGGTTAGAGCTTCTAGGCTCTGCGCAATCCCGGCACTAGCAAAATCTGCACCTCCTGGCCACTGGCGTCAATCCTTCCTGACAAAGAAAGATGACCAAGCACTGCGTAGGTCGAGTCTGCTCCCCTCTGCCACTGGACTGATCCTCTTCTCGGCTGAAACTTGAAGACGCATGCACTGCGTCACCCCTTCCTTGCTGCTTCTCTACTAGGAACAACTTCCGTCACTCAGGACAACTGTTTTTTGTTGCTGCTTCTCTGTTCGGCTGATGTCCTCAGTGCTCCTGTGATCTACAACCACACTTTGATACCATGTTGGAATTTCTAATTCTAACTATTAGAAACCTTTCATGTACTTTTCTGATTTATTTCTACCTACTTGTTGTGATTAATTAACAAGTTATTTATCATGTAAATACTAAAAATAAATACACGTACATGCTCAACACATTACAGATCACCAACTGAAGGAAACAAAACAAGCACACAAGTGACATTGTTGTTTTTGGACCAATGTCCTCGGAAAAACCCAATGCGGGAAAACCGGTGTAACTATCTGAGGGATTTATTTATTGTGCAGTTCAGAATACAATCTGGGTGCCAAAACCGGCTCACCCAACAAAGAATAATCTCGGCAGTAGTACTTCTCAGTTGGAGACAGATGTTTCGACTGAAACACTAGATGAACACTCTGTTTGCTCTCGGCTCCAATCTACACCTCGAAAGCCCCAACGTCATCCTCTAGGGACTACATCAGCCCTTTCTGGCCCAGCGTCTGCCCAGCATCACCCTAGCTCGCCCTGCATCAGCCTTTGGAGGCATTGTGTTAGCCCTTAGAGCCTCTGCGTCACCCATGCTGGCTCTTTGAGGCACTGTGCAGCTCTTGGCTGCCTCTGCGTGAACCTCTAGCTGGCTCTGCGTCCCTCTCTCCTGGCTTCTGCGCTGATCCTCCTGGTAATATCTCTGCCTCTTTGCTTCTGTATTCACTGCCCCTTAGCGACAACTCTGATCACTCTTTCGACTTCCTTAGCAAATCCTACCCCAGAGAATCGAAATCTTGATCAACTCGGTGTGTTCTCCATGTGACCCTCAAGCCTCCTCTTATACTTTTCTCGTTGACAATTCAATGACCGAGATTAAGTCCCTAATCAATGGCTAAGATTAGCTCTGGCTTGATCCATGACTTTTGGACCCTTCTAACACAGTTTTATATTAATTCACATTAATATTTTATTTTTCCTAAGTTTATACTTAGGGACTCCATTAAAAATATTAATTATTTTAATATCTCCCAAACTGTTTAGAATCTGCCCAAACCATTTCTGAGTATTGGAGATCTCATGTGCTTTAGTCTCTCCACCAATTTTCGTGGCTAGAGCACATCCGATGCTACCCCAAATCAACACTCTCTCTTAGCGAGGACTGTGCTCTAGTAATACTCCTCACTGAGTATCACCTTAATCATCTGACATCGGTCTTGATACTGCAAGCCTGTGACTACTCCGATGGAACTTAACTTTAAGAATTTATGTGGTAGTGCTGCTGGACCTGAATTGGGAAATGCTTCTAAGTATTGTCAACTCATAGGAGAACTGATGTTCTTGGTGAATTCCCGTCTGAACATATGTTTTGTGGGTCACTTGGAGAACACATTGAGGGAGACTAGTCGGTTCAATTTCTGGAGCTGCGTTAGCTGAGAAATTGAACCAGTGGTCTGGTGAGCAGTCAGGAGGCAGCAAGTACGGAGTAGAGAGGCGGGATCAGCCACTGGAGATTAGCGCTGAGGCAGAGAGGCAGACGCAGGGCTTTTTAGGCAGATGCAGAGGCAACAGAAGACTGCACAGTCACTTGCTGGGCTTACGTGAGTGACATAGAGAGGCCTAGGGCTGATGCAGTCAAGTAGGGGTTGATGCAGAGGGTTTGAGAGCCATGCAGAGGTCAGCCGGGCTGACGCTAGGATGGGGAGAAGTGTTGGAGAATTGTTTCTCTCTATGGGTAAGCCAGTTTGGCACTCTGTTGTACAGAAGAATCGCTGAATAATAAAATCCTCCCTTGCTGCACTAGTTTTCCCACATTGGGTTTTTCCGGGGACTGTTGTCCAAAATATTTGTGTCAATGTGTTAATTCTTGTGCATATGTTTGTTTCTATATTACGGTGTGATATTTGTAGCAGTATTTATTTTAATGTTTATTGAAGTAATTTCATAAATAACTTATTGTGGAATAAGTAGGGAAATTAAATCAGTTGTTGTAGTGATAGAATTTTCACATGGTATCAGAGCAAGTAATCAAAGACAGAAAGGCAAAATCAATTATGGGTCGAGACCATGATGCAGAGGCATCCACGTTAGGGGACTCACACAGATTTTCAGAAGATTGCACAAGAGAAAGAGATTTCGATTTCTCTATGTTGGCTTCCAGGCTGGAAGAAGAAGTGGCGTGTATGACTAATGTTGCATCATCAAAAGTATGGTATATAGATAATGTAGCTTCGTGGTATATGACGGGTGTTGTCGCACAGAGTGTTTAGGCACTACGACAACGCTCAGAGTAAGGGCTGTCACTATTAAATCCTTACTCACTCAATTTAGACTCTCTTCTAGACAAGTCAAGGGGGGTAGTCCTTAGGTAAATGGATGAGGATAGCTTGTGAAAAACAGACTCTAGGAGATTTTAATGACGGACAACTTGATGAATTTAAATGATTAAATCAGATTGATAGATTAAACGCCAACGTAGACAAGACACGACCACAAGATATAAACAATTATAGACCAGTGCCTTCAATATTTGAATTAACCATCAATAAAACAAGCTATCTAGAAGGATTTTCAATATGTGACGAACAGTGACAGTGATGAATAATCAATAAATGCCCAAAACTGAATCATGCAAGATATTCTGGATTTAAGATGATTATCGTTAATGGCCAAGATCTAGAATTAATTAATTTTCTCTGATAGTCAATATAACTTCGAAACGTTTATCATACTTTGACCATAGGAAAATCATAAAAAATGCATTTAATGACCAAATAACACTAAGGAACTTTAGGTTAAAAGTTTTTAATTATTCCTTAGGAATTTAATTTAATCAAAGGGTTAAAAAAAATTAAAATTTTTAATGGGCCATAGGCCACATTAAAAATTCTAAAATTTAAGCGAATAAACCCCTTAATTTTGTTTATTCTCAGTCACAAAATCTTTTTAGATTTTCTTAATCTTTTAGAAATTTTTAATATTTTAAAATTTTTCTAATTTTATATTTTTTTAAATGTTTTTGGATTTTTTAAAACTTTTTAATGTTTTTTAAGACTTCTATATATTTTTTAATCAAAATCAAAAAAAAAAAAAAAAAAAAAAAAAAAAAAAAATGAAATGAAATGAAATCAAAACAAAATCGGTTTTTTTAAATGTTTTATTTGATGTTTTTTTATTTATTTTTAAATGAAATCAAAATCAAGATAAAAATAAAATCAAAACAATATTAAAGTGAAAATGATATACAAATCAAAGAGTCATAAAAAAAAAATATGAAAAACTAAAAATAAATGCAAAATCAAATTTCAAATGAAACTTAAAAATACGCTAACCCTAAGAGAAAATACAAAACAAAAGAAATCAAAGAAATAATGAATAAATAAAAAATACAAGAACTAAACCTATACGCATAAAAAAAAAAGTCGAACTGTGAGTTTGTTGTTGTGCAGGTACGTGGATGAGCAAAACTCAATAGAATGGAGCAAGGAGTAGAGACAGAAGGATTTGCTGGATGGAGGTAACTCGGGCTAGGACTGCACAGGTTTGGAAGAGAGTACAGCTGCGGATGGATGGAGCAGAGATGCGTGGACAGCGAGGAGTTGGATTGATGAAGCTCACGTGGGCAAGGATGAGTCGGAGGTGAGTGCTGTGTATAGAGGGCAACAAGGAAGGGTTTGGACTTGCTGATCTGCCCAGCGGAATGGAGATTGGTAGCTGCTGAAGGATCGAAGGGCAGTGAATGGATGGGAGATTTTGGACGCAAGTAAAGCAACAAATAAAGACTGCGTTTGAGGGAGTTGCGGATGGATAAGGGTTTAGCAGGTAGCATATGGATCTGCTATGCGTTTGCAGGTTGGATGGGGAAGAGTTGGACGGTAATGACGAAAGGACACAGGGGTGTGGATGGCTGCGTGGAGGATGGGAGCTCAATGTGGACAGAGTGAGAGGCTGCGTGAGGGGGATGAGGAGCTGTTGGGTTAGAAGGCTGGAGCAGCAATGAAGCAACCACGGAGGGGAACGCAAGGGAAAGCTGTATTGCCCAAAAAAAAGTCAAATTTTTCCTGCGACAAAAATAAAACCCTAAGAAGCAGCCAGGTAGCCAAAAACTGGAGAAGAGATTACAGATTAGAATGTTATACTTATGCTTAAAATTTATCAATGAAACCCTTATAGAAAATTCTCCAGATTTAATTAAAATATTTAATCCACTTCCTTCAGATTTGACCCTGAAACCCTCATTAAATTTCCAGATTTGAAACTAAATTTAAACCCTTGCAAAAAATGATGTTGATGAACCTCCAAAGATCCAGATCTTACCCTCCAGGGCTTAGATCTGGACTCTGTATAGCTTTCAGCTTCAGATCTGCCTTTGTAATACACCAAAAAAAAAACCCAAACGATATACACATTGACCCAAAAAACACTAAAATCCTGAAAACCAAAGTTAGAAAACTAAAATTAATTACAGATCTATGTACATAAATGGCAGATCTATCAGATCTAGGGAGTGTGAGTCCGACTTCGCTCCCAAATCTGATGATTTGAGGCTCTCAACAGTGAGATTTAATGATTTAGCACAGAAAAATTATTTTTTTTGAATTTTAGAGGAGGTACTAAGCTCAAAACCCTTCATGCATCACCCATAAAAATAATATCTTATGATAAAACCGGGATCAAATTCAAACTGGGCTCTTCAGAAAACACGGATCGGGAGTTTGCTAGCTCAACCGAGAACTTCCCCGAACACCTGGTGATCTAATAATCAATGATTTTTCGGCAAAACTCAATTCAGCCATCAACTTAGAGTGAGAAAACAATAATAAAATTCAGATCTAATAGAGATACCTGCTATTATATTCAAAATTTAAATTATCATTCAAACCCCAGCGACTGAGCAAGATACCTGTACTCAAATCGCTTGTCAGAAGCTATTATTAATGGCAAAAAAAGAAATTACACATGAAAATAATACATCTTAGAGCATTTCCATGAAGAGTAACACTAGCAGAAATTTAACCCCAAAGGCTTTCTTTATTGCTCATAAAAAGATTACACGAGAGAGCTTTTCGTTTAGTACACGATCAAAAGATTGGATGATACTGACTGACAAATGACCTCCTATTTAAAGATAAATCCTCCAACAGTTAGTTCGAGTGATCCTTGTCAAAGTGATCTCGACCGTTGATGAGGATCAAAATTTCTTTTAATCTCATCTGTCGATTTAAATATTGAGGAAATTTCAAAATTTTCAATTAAATGTATTATAATAAATTCAAAAATTAAAATTTTGCATTTATTTCCTCAAAATTTTGACTTTGTCTTAATCCCAGGGACCCAAGGCATAAAATTTAGCAAAATAATCAATTAACCTTAGTCCCTAGACTTGTTAAGATCTAATTTTTTAAAGGATTCATGAATTTTACCTCTGGAAAATTTAAATTTACCTAGGACCTAGGACTTATGAGGGGATAAATTATTTTTCTAACCCTCAAGACACTTTACATCGTGATTTTTACATTTTTACATCTTCAAGGGGGAAAACCCATTTGCAAAAGACCCTCACAGACTACCCAGTTCTGCGACACAAATATAATTTAGCAGATCAAGCAATTTGTAATAAAATAACCTAACTAAATAGTTTGGAATATTCCCAAATCACTTTTACATAGACTTGATTTAGAACACTAGGACTCCCCTAAGATTCCAGTGACAAAATCCATTCCGACTTTGGGGTAAGGCTAAAGAAAAACTCTGCTGACCATCCGAGAATGGATCGGTGAGACAAAAAACCTCCCGGAATGTAGATCGTGACCGGGAAACTAGGTTTACCTAGGTGATTACATACATGACACGGATTTGCTGAGATTATTTACATTATACACATGGAGACTGGGTTTACATTATGAGATGATCCTTAGGCTAATGATGATAGCTGGATGGTAGGAACACATCGATCAGGCGCTATCCCTTTTGCGAAAAAGGGGGTGTACTGCTATGGGTAGTTGACACGTAGTGGTCAACACTTGGCTCTACTTGGGGATACGTTGCTACACTGGAGGAATGTGAGAATCTAGACTCTGTATCCACGCAACACACAACAAAACATAAGTAGCGTCCATCCAAAAATCATCATATAACGTTAAGCATAGGAAAGATATAATCTCTTCATTTATTAACTAGTCTATCAACATGAAAAACCAAATCTAACTACAAAATGAAATACTGAAATAACAGGGCATAAGGTTAGAAATACAATACAAAGATGCCCTATGGCATCAGATACATTCAATATAGTACATACTTAGCATTTGCCTGCTTTCATGCAAGTCTTTCGGGTGTTTCTCGGATGTGCCATGTCCAATCCTGCATACGGTAGGACTTTTTCCTATCCGAAAATCACGCTGCTCATAGCCATCTAATGCATCAAATCGCTTTCTCATTCTTTTTCTCCTGCGCTTTTTCTTTATGGCACGGTGTGTCACTGATGATGTGGAACATTTTGTTTCAAAACTCTCAGATGAAGTATGTAAGATATGTGTCTTTCTTCATTTTGCATCTGATTTTTATCGTTTTCAATTTTATCTGGGTCACCTTCAATTAACCACTTTTCAATGGAACAAATGACCTCCTCATAATAAGATGGAGCTTGTTGCAGCAGATAAGGAGGCTTCTAATCTGTTGACGTCTCCTTGTTTTTTTCATCCTTTGACCGATGTTGAAATTTCTGTACTTATATTGTTATGGCATCCATTTGGCTAGAGTGTTCAACCTTCATAGCACTAACTTCCTTGGCATGGTCTTCCTCCATGCTCAATCACTTATTTTGAAGACATATTTGACTAGCTTCCATATCTTTTATTACTTTGTCATTCTTTGCCTTTATGGTCATCAAGCATTGTTGCATAGAGTTTATCTCTTTCTTATGATTTGCTTGCATGGTAGCCAACCGATTATTATAATCGAATGTCATGATGGTCATTTCTTCATCCATAGTTAATAACTTGTTTTGCATAGAATTAATTTCCCTGTCATGATTAGCTTTCATGGTTTCCATTTCCTTATCTCTCTTTTCCAGGTGGGTGTATAAAATTCTCATATCCTTGACGTAATCAATTACAAATTTTTCTTGATTAAGCTCCATATTTTTTATCAGCTGTGTTTGACTGAAATGCATGTCTTTAACCAATTGCTTTAGTTCTTCTATAATTTTCTTATCATTTTCCCTTTCATGGTCGACACTGATTTGACAACTTGTTCCTGCTTTTCCACTATCATGGATTTGATCTGCAATGGCACAGGTGGATGGCACATTTTGATATGGAGAATTGTCTTGAAATCTTTCATCGACAGAGCGATCCTTCACAAAATCACTTTCATTCTGTTGCATATATCTATCTTTAAAAGCATTGACGATGTCTTGTAAAGAAGCGAAAGAATCTTCAAGACAATTATTAAACCAATTCAAAGCATCACCCTCTAAAGAAAAGGCAAATAGACGCATTTTGACATCTTCATGATCATACTTGGGAGAACTAAAATATATGTGCATTATACGAGTAAACCTACATAAATGCTTTCTAACAGCGTTTGAATCGCCACCCAAGAACAAAGACAATTTATGAATGGCCACTTCCGGAATATCATGGAGAGCATCAGTAAAATGACACGGGGTAAACGAATAATCCATGATGAATATTGAGGGACCAAATGGATGATAGAGAGAGACCTCTGCTCAAGAAAATCAAGAGATCCACAAGAAGCGAGCTTCTAGTAGAAATTCTTGTAATAAATGAAAGAAGTGGAGTCGCCACTTGAACATGAATCTAACTCTAGGATCCAAAAGGCAACAAACAACCGGATATAAGGGAGGGCTTCTTGTTTGAGAAATAATAAATGGAAGAAGTGGAGTCGCCACCCAAACAAGAAACGAATCGAGATGTTCAAGTGCTAAAAGTGCGGATGAAATGATAAATGAGATGACGAAAGATACGACGATGAAAAAATCAAATGACGCCAGGAAATGTTTTGCCTCTTGGCCAGCTAATGAATGGCGGAAAATTTGAGATGTGCCAAGGAATGTTGACTTTGCCGGCTTGAATGAGAGATGAGAAAAATGAAAGATGAATGTCGAAGAAATGTCATTGAAACGCCGAGAATAAAATGTTCCCTGGCAACGACGCCAAAAAATGTTGTCGCACAGAGTGTCTAGGCATTGCGACAATGCTCAGAGTAAGGGTTGTCACTCTTAAATCTTTACTCGCTCCATTTAGACTCTCTCCTAGACAAGTCAAGGGGGGTAGTCATTAGGTAAATGGATGAGGATAGCTTGTGAAAAACAGACTCTAGGAGATTTTAATGATGGACAACTTGATGAATTTAAACGATTAAATTAGATTGATAGATTAAACGCCAACGTAGACAAGACACGACCACAAGATATAAACAATTATAGACCAGTTCCTTCGATATTTGAATTAACTATCAATAAAACAAGCTATCTAGAATGATTTTCAATATGTGATGAACAGTGACAATCATGAATAATCAATAAATGCCCAAAACTGAATCACGCAAGATATTCTAGATTTAAGATGATTATCGTTAATTGCCAAGATCAAGAATTAATTAATTTTCTTCGATAGTCAATATAACTTCAAAACGTTTATCGTGCTTTGACCATAGGAAAATCATAAAAGATGCATTTAATGACCAAATAACACTAAGGAACTTTAGGTTAAAAGTTTTTAATTATTCCTTAGGAACTTAATTTAATCAAAGGGTTAAAAAAAATTAAAATTTTTAATGGGCCATTGGCCACATTAAAATTTCTAAAGTTTAAGTGAATAAACCCTTTAATTTTGTTTATTCTCAGCCACAAAATCTTTTTAGATTTTCTTAATCTTTTAGAAATTTTTAATGTTTTAAATGTTTTCTAATTTTAAAATTTTTAAAAAGTTTTTGGATTTTTTAAACTTTTTTAATGTTTTTAAAGACTTTTATATTTTAATAAAAAAAAATGAATGAAATGAAACAAAAACAAAATCGATTTTTTTAAATGTTTATTGATGTTTTTATTTATTTTGAAATTGAAATCAAAATCAATAAAAAATAAAATCAAAACAAAATTAAAGTGAAAATGATATACAAATCAAAGAGTCATAAATAAAAACAGAAATAAATGAAAAACTAAAAAAAAATACACAATCAAATTTCAAATGAAACTTAAAAATATGCTAACCCTAAGAGAACATACAAAACAAAAGAAATCGAAGAAATAATGAATAAATAAAAAATACAAGAACTAAACCTGTACGCATAAAAAAAGTCGAAGTGTGAGTTTGTTGTTGTGCAAATACGCAGATGAGCAAAACTCAATAGAATGGAGCAAGGAGCAGAGACGGAAGGATTTGCTAGACGGAGGTAACTCGGGCCAGGATTGCGCGGGTTTGGAAGAGGGAGTAGCTGCAGATGGATGGAGCAGAGATCCGTGGACAACGAGGAATTGGATTGCACGCAGCGGATTGATGAAGCTCACATGGGCAGGGATGAGTCGGAGGTGAGTGCTGTGTATGGAGGGCAGCAAGGAAGGGTTTGGACTTGCTAATCTGCCCAGCGGAATAGAGATTGGTAGCTGCTGAAGGATCTAAGGGCGATGAATGGATGGGATATTTTCGACGCAGAGTAAAGTAGCAAATAAAGACTGCGTTTGAGGGAGCTGCGATGGATAAGGGTTTAGCAAGCAACATATGGATCTGCTATGCGTTTGTAGGTTGGATGGGGAAGAGCTGGACAATAATGAGGAAGAGACACAGGGGTGTGGATGGCTGCGTGGAGGATGGGAGCTCAACATGGACAGAGTGAGAGGCTGCGTGAGGGGGATGAGGAGCTATGGGGTTAGAAAGCTGGAGCAACAATGAAGCAGTTGCGGAGGGGAACGCAAGGGAAAGCCGGATCACCCAAAAAAAATTCGAATTTTTCCTACAATAAAAAGAAAACCCCAGGCAGCAGCCAGGTAGCCAAAAACTAGAGAAGAAATTACAGATTGGAATGTTATACTTATGCTTAAAATTTATCAATGAAACCCTTATAGAAAATTCTCCAGATTTAATTAAAATATTTAATCCACTTCCTTCAGATTTGACCCTGAAACCCTCATTAAATTTCTAGATCTGAAACTAAATTTAAACCCTTGCAAAAAATGATGCTGATGAACCTCCGGAGATCCAGATCTTACCCTCCAGGGCCTAGATCTGGACTCTGTACAGCTTTCAGCTTCAAATCTGCAGCTGCAATACAAAAAAAAAAAAAACCCAAACGATATACACAATGACCCAAAAAACACTAGAACCCTGAAAACCAAAGTTAGAAAACTAAAATTAATTACAGATCTATGTACATAAATGACAGATCTATCAGATCTAGGGAGTGTGAGTCCGACTCCGCTCCCAAATCTGATGATCTGAGGCTTTCAACAGCTAGATCTAACAATTTAGCACAAAATTATTATTATTATTATTATTTTTTTTTAATGAATTTTAGAGGAGGTACTAAGCTCAAAACCCTTCATGCATCACCCATAAAAATAATATTTTATGGTAAGCCCGAGATCAAATTCAAACTGTGCTCTTCAGAAAACACGGATTGGGAGTTGGCTGGTTCAGCCGAGAACTTCTCCGAATGCCTGATGATCTAATAATTAAAGGTTTTCCTGCAAAACTCAATTCAGCCGTCAACATAGAGCGAGAAAACAATAATAAAATTCAGATCTAATAGAGATACTTGCTATTATATTCAAAACTTAAATTATCATTCAAACCCCAGCAACTGAGCAAGATACCTGTACTCATATCGCTCTTCAGAAGCTATTATTAATGGCAAAAAAAGAAATTATGCATGAAAATAATACATCTTACAGCATTTCCATGAAGAGTAACACTAGCAAAAATTTAACCCCAAAGTCTTTCTTTATTGCTCATAAAAAGATTACACAAGAGAGCTTTTCGCTTAGTACATGATCAAAAGATCAGATGATACTGACTGGCAAATGACCTCCTATTTAAAGATAAATCCTCCAATGGCTAGTTCGAGTGATCATTGTCAAAGCGATCTCGACCATTGATGAGGATCAAAATTTATTTTAATTTCATCCGTTGAAATTTTAAATATTGAGGAAATTTCGAATTTTTCAATTAAATGCATTTTAATAAATTCAAAAATTAAAATTTTGCATTTATTTCCTCAAAATTTTGACTTTGACTTAACCCCAAGGACCCAAGGCATAAAATTTAGCAAAATAATCAATTAACTTTAGTCCCTGGACATGTTAAGATTTCATTTTTTAAAGGATCCACAAATTTTACCTCTGGAAAATTTCAATTTACCTAGGACCTAGAACCTATGAGGGGATAAATTATTTTTCTAACCCTCAAGACACTTTACATCATGATTTTTACATTTTTACATCTTCAATGGGGAAAACCCATTTGCAAAAGACCCTCACAGACTACCCAGTTCTGCGACACAAATATAATCTAGCGGATCAAACAATTTGTAATAAAATAACCTAACCAAATAGTTAGGAATATTCCCAAACCACTTTTACATAGACTCGATCTAGTAGACTAGGACTCCCCTAAGATTCAGTGACAAAATTCATTTCGGCTTTGGGGTAAGGCTGAAGGAAAACTCTGCCGACCATCCGAAAATGGATCGGTGAGACAAAAAACCTCCCGGAATGTAGATCGTGACCAGAAAACTAGGTTTACCTAGGTGATTACATACATGACACGGATCTGTTGAGATTATTTACATTATACACATGCATACTGGGTTTACATTATGAGATGTTCCTCGAGCTGATGATGATGGCTGGATGGCAGGAACACATCGATCAGGTGGTATCCCTTTTGCAAAAAAAGTGGGTGTACTGCTATGGGTAGTTGACACATAGTGGTCAGCAACGGGAATCAGGGAGTGTTTCTCAGAATATCGAGAAGAGAAGATGAACTTTCAGATCACCATGGGGAACAAGGCAAAGTGTGCTCCAGTAGGGAAGGGTACCATAGTTTTTCAAATAGAATTGGGAGAACAGTTTTGTGCTACCAATGTACTGCATGTACTAGGATTGGAGATGAACTTACTTTTCTTGTCACAGCTACAAGGCAAGGGCTATGACGTCTACTTCGTCAAGGAAAAGGTATACGCCAAACACCTGAGTTGGAAAAAGAAAGTGCAGATCAGGATCAAAAGTAATTGGTTGTATAGATTGCAACTAGAATCACCAATGACACTAATAGGCAGTCATGGAGACAAGGACTTGAACGAACTATGGCACAGAAGAATGGGTCACTTACACCATGGAGCTCTGAGAATTCTTAAGAGCACTGTAATAGGAGTTTTGGATCTGAGTACGGAATGAGATGATGTATGCAGGGGATGTGTTCTAGGAAAGTATGCCAAGGCAACATTTCCTAGGAGCAAACACAGGGCCAAGGGTGTACTAGGATTGATACACTCTGATATCTGCGGACCTATGTCCGTCAAAGCTCTCAGTGGTGCCGAGTATTTCCTTACCTTCATTGATGACCACTCAAGGAAAACTTGGATTTATTTTTTGAAAACCAAGGATGAGGTTTTCTGTTGATTCAAGGAGTTCAAGGCTCCAGTGGAGAATCTGATTGGGAAGAAAATAAAAGTTTTGCACTCAGATAATGGTGGAGAATATGTTGATAAGGACTTCACTGATTTTTGCGCTAAGGAGGGCATCAGAAGAGAGTGGACAACTCCATACAATCTGGAGCAGAATGGGGTAGCAGAAAGAAAGAACAGGACTATTGTAGAAGCAATTAGGGCCATGATGTATGATCAGGATATGCCAAAATTCCTGTCAGCAGAAGCATGTAACACAACAGTCTATGTTCAGAACATGACTCCTCATCGGGCAGTGGGCAAGATTAGTCCAAATAAAGTCTTCATAGGGAAGACACCTGAAGTTAGTCATTTCAGGATATTTGGAAGTCTAGCATATCGCCGCATACCCGAAGAAAAGAGGAAGAAGTTGGATCAGACTGCATACAAGGGATATGGGTAGGATATAGCGAGAACGCTAAGGCATACAGAGTCTATCTTCCAGGGACCAGGAAGGTAGTAGTATGACGAGATGTAAAGTTCATAGAGGACAGGGCTTTCAGAAGATCTCACGAGATGCCTTTCAAGGAGCAGTCGAAAGAGGAGCCATTAGTTAAGCCTCTTCAACCAACAGAAGTAAAGAATTCTTCCTCAAGACAGGAAGATTCTCAGGATGAGGAGGAGGAGGAGCGAATAGAAGCACCTGTTGGAAGAGGAAGAACTAGTAGGGAACTTCGTTAGATTCTGCGAGATGCAGAGGAATTCATCGGTGTGCCAAGAAACAATACGAGGGAGCGAAAACAACCAGATAGATATCAGGCATTAGTAGCTCAGGATGGAGAGCCTGCTAATTTCAAGGAGGCAACTCAACATCAGGTTTGGCTAGATGTGATGGTAGAGGAATACAACTCCATAATGATAAATGATGTCTGGTAGGTGGTGCCAAGGCCTCAAGACAGATCAGTGGTAGGTTCAAGATGGATCTACAAGATCAAATATGCTACAGACGACAGTGTTGAGAAATGTAAGGCCAGATTTGTGGCTAAGGGGTATGCTCAAAAGGAAGGGATTGACTATGAGGAGACCTTCACCCCGGCAGCCAGGTATACATCTATTAGGACTGTGATATCTCTTGCAGCCCAGATGGGATGGGAGATCCATCAGATGGATGTCAAAATGACATTTCTGAACGGGGTAATAGAAGAGGAGGTATACATTGAACAACCAGAGGGCTTTGAAACTCATGAGAAGAAGTCTCATGTATGCAGATTGAAGAAAGCCTTGTATGGGCTGAAATAGGCACCGAGAGCGTGGTATGGTCGAATAGATGGTTACTTGCAGAAGATGGGGTTTTTCAAGAGTGACGCAGATCCAAATCTCTACTATCTGGTTGTAGAGAACGAGCCACTAATCTTAGTATTGTATGTGGATGATCTCTTTCTGATAGGATCCTCCAGACTCATTGGGGACTGCAAGAAGATTGTAACCACAAAATTCGATATGAAGGATTTGGGACGAATGCATTACTTCCTAGGGTTGGAAGTTTGGTAGCAGAAGGGAGAAATCTTCCTTAGGCAAGGGAGGTATGTTACAGAAATCCTTTAAAGATTCGGGATGGAGGACTATAGACCTATGGCTATGCCAATGATCACCAACTGGAAGAAGATTGATGCATCAGAAGACAAGGATGTCGATCCCACCCTATACAGGCAGCTCATAGGGTCCCTGATGTCTTTGGTTAATACCAGGCCAGACATTTGCTACTCTGTCAACACCCTTAGTGAGTTCATGGTGGAACCGAAGAGGGCACACTAGGCAGTAGCCAAACATGTTCTCAGGTATTTACAGGGAACAATCAATTATGGACTGTTATACACCAGGAGTAAGGATATTAGATTGAGTGGATTTACTAATGCAGATTGGGCAGGAAGTTCAGTGGATCGGAAAAGTACCTCTGGGTACTGTTTCAACATGAGATCAGGAATGACCTCCTGGTGCAGTAGGAAACAAAAGTCCGTGGCTCTGAGCTCATCTGAGGCAGAATATATGGCGGCAAGCGCAACTTCGCGTGAGGCTATATGGCTTAGAAAACTGCTTGTGAAACTATTCAGAAGGAATATGGAGGCGACCAGGATCATGTGTGATAATCAGAGTCGCATCAAGCTCTCTGAGAATCCATTGTTTCATGATAGGTCGAAGCATATTGATATCCGGTGCCACTTTGTCAGGGATTGTGTCCAACGAGGAGCTGTACAGATGAGCTACTACAGGAGAACAGGTGGCGGACATCCTCACCAAGGCCCATGGAAGGACAAAATTTGACTACTTCAGGGAAAAGATGGGGATGGTAAAGAACCCGTTTCAGTAGTAGAAATGGGAGTGATAACTGCAAGGATGCAGAGGGAGTTGTAGTGTTGGGAGAAAGAACCAGCAGCAGCATGGATGCAGAGGGAGTTGTCGTACAGATGCAACAGTGGCAGTAGCAGAGCCATGGGCAAGCAGTACAAGATGCAGCAGTGCAGAGGATGTTGGGCAGGGAGGCTTAGCATCAGCACAGGGACCGATGCCGGATGATCAGGGTGATACTTAGTGAGGAGTATTACTAGAGCACAATCCTCTCTAAGAGGGAGTGTTGATTTGGGGTAGCATTGGATGTGCTCTAGCCACGAAAATTGGTGGAGAGACTAAGGCGCATGAGATCTCCAATACCCAGAAAGGGTTTGGGCAGATTCTAAACAGTTTGGGAGATATTAAAATAATTAATATTTTTAATGAAGTTCCTAAGTCTAAACTTAGGGAAAATAAAATATTAATGTGTATTAATATAAAACTGTGTTAGAATGGTCCAAAAGTCATGGATCAAGCCAGATTTAATCTTAGTTGTTGATTAGGGACTTAATTTCGGTTGTTGATTTGTCAACGAGAAAAGTATAAGAGGAGGCTTGAGGGTCACTTGGAGAACACACTGAGGGAGACTAGTCAATTCAATTTCTGGAGCAGGGTTAGTTGAAAAATTGAACTAGTGGTTTGGTGAGCAGTCAGGAGGCAGCAAGTACGGATCAGAGAGGCGGGATCAACCACTGGAGATCAGCGCTGAGGCAAGAGAGGTAGACGCAGGGCTTTTCAGGCAAATGCAGAGGCAGCAGAAGATTGCACAGTCACTTGCTGGGCCTGCGTGAGTGATGCAAAGAGGCCCAGGGCTGATGCAGTCAAGCAGGGGCTGATGCAAATTGTTTGAGAGCCATGCAAAGGTCAACCAAGCTGATGCTGGGATTGGGAGAAGTGATGGAGAATTATTTCTCTCTATGGGTAAGCCAATTTGGCACCCTGTTGTACAGAAGAATTGCTAAATAATAAAATCCTCCCTTGTTGCACCGGTTTTCCCACATTGGGTTTTTCCGGGGATTGTTGTCCAAAATATCTGTGTCAATGTGTTAATTCTTGTGCATATGTATGTTTCTGTATTACGGTGTGATATCTATAGCAATATTTATTTTAATGTTTATTGAAGTAATTTCATAAATAACTTATTGTGGAATAAGTAGGAAAATTAAATCAGTTGCTGCTGTGATAGAATTTCCATAGATACTCAGTTACCCAATTAAGATCGATTTTCTCACTGGTTGAGGTTCGGCAAGAGGAAATTGAATTAGAAGGAGAGTTGCAGGTGAGAAGGAGAGAGGGCCTCAACATCATTCGAGAGTGCAGGAGCAGAAAGAAGACACAGAGCAGAGGAGGGACAACGCAGAGGCAGTGACGCTGGGACTGTGCAATCCCTACGCAGAAGTTGACGCAGAGAGGGTAGCAGGTCCTCTCCAAATTCAGAATCTCGCTGAGAAGCGCGAGAATATTGTGTGTAAAATTTCTTACAGAAATTCCTCTTTTATTATGCTGGTTGTATCTTGTACATGAGATTTTTGTTGAAGATCAATAAAGAAACCCTCATCCGTTGCACCGGTTTTCCCACATTGTGTTTTTCTGGGGATAATTGTCCAAAAATAACTGTCATTGTGATTATACTTGTGCTAGTATTTTTTTACATTCCGCAGTATTTTAATTGTGAAGGTTGCAGTAGAATTTATTTCGATATTTGTTGTAGAAAGACTGTGAATAACTTATTTATGAATTAATAAATAGAAGAAATAATATCAGTCATTGCAGTTGGATTTCTATTCAGAAATTTTCACATGGTATCAGAGTTGAGGGGAAGCAAGAGAAAGAATCTAGAAAAACCAGCGTTGAAGAGAAGGGGGGAGTTCGAAAGTGCTGCATAGGCAGCAAATCGAAATCCCCAGAGGAATTGCACAGTCCAGGCCAAAAGGGAAAAAATTTTGTGAGAAAATCTCTCTCTGAGTGAGTCGACAGAGAGAAATATTTCTAGACCGAAGTTTGCCAGCAACAGAGGGAGCAACGCAACAGTTTCAGTGCAAAGCAGTCTTCATGTGGGACGCAGTTTTGCTGGGCAGAAAAGTGTCAGAAATTGATAAGAAAAATAACACAAAGAAGGATGGAAAATCAAGATGCCTATGAATTATCTTCTAGATTGGAAGAAGAATTCGCATGTTTGTCAAGTTCAGTGTCAACAGATGTTTGGTATATTGATAGCGGGGCTTCAGCCCACATGACTGGAGTATGAGAATATTTCTCGAGCTATCAGGAAGAATAAATGGACGTCCAAATTACTATGGGAAATAGGACGAAGTTTACTCCAATAGGGAGAGGCACCATAGCATTTCAGACGGAAGTAGGAACCAACATCTGAGCCACTAATGTTCTGCATGTGCCCGGGTTAGGAATGAATTTGATTTTAGTGTCCCAGTTACAGGACAAGGGATACGATGTATACTTTATTGGAAGGAAAGTATATGTCAAAGATCCAAGCTGAAAGAAGAAGAGACAAATTGGAGCTCGAAGCAATAGACTGTATAGATTGTAGCTCGAATCTCTAATGGCACTGACAGGCAACAATCATAATGGTGAAAAGGAATTGAATGAACCATGGCATAGGGGAATGGGACACTTACACCATGGAGCACTAAGGATCCTTAGAGAGACTGTTACAGGAGTTCCAGTCCTCAGTACTGAGCATGATGATGTATGTAGAGGATGCATACTAGGGAAGTATGCTAAAGCAACCTTTCCCAGAAGTAACAACAGAGCGAAAGGCATATTGGGATTGATACACTCAGATATTTGTGGCCCAAAGTCCATAAGAGCTCTTAGTGGTGGCGAATACTTCGTCACTGTTGATTTTTGATAGGCATCAAATACTTCGTCACTGTTGATTTTTCTAGCCATGAAAATTGGTGGAGAGGCTAAGGCACATGAGATCTCCAAGACCCAGAAATCGTTTGGGGAAATTCCACCTAGATGGAGAAATATTAAAATAATTAATATTTTTAATGGGGTTCCTAAGTCTAAACTTAGGAAAATTAAAATATTAATGTGTATTAATATAATATGGGTGGGAAAGTTCTAAATAACGAGGATCAAGCCATATCTAATCTTAGCCGTTGATTAGGGACTTAATCTCAGCTATTGAATCATCAACAGGAAAAGTATAAGAGGAGGCTTGAGGGTTAGTTGGAGACACACTGAGAGAGATCAAGTATTCAATTTTTTGGGGTAGGGTTTGTTGAGGAAATTGAGTGAGTGATTAGTTGTAGCGAGGGGCAGTTCAGCAAGGGATTTCGATCCAAGGCTGAAGGATACATATCAGAGAGGCAGCAGAGTGTCGGAAGAGGCACCGCAGAGCCTTGGAGGGCTGACGCAGAGGCAGCAAGGGTTGACGCAGAGGCTAAGGAGGCCAATGCAAAAGAGACAGAGGGCCAAAGAAGCTGACACAGAGGTCGTAGAGGCTGACGCAAAGGACGCAATGAGCTTTAGAGGCTGCGCTGAGGTGATTCAGTGGGACAGACTGAGAGCTAATAGCCTGACACAAAGCCAGAGAGGGTGACACAGTTCCAGAGGAGTGCGTCGAGCAGCTTTTGTTGTCCAGCACAAGGAACAACCAGAGTCACTATGGGATTGTTCATTCAGTTACTGATCAGCGGAAATATCTGTCTCCAGATAAAGGTATTGCTGCCAAGGATATTCTCTTACTTGTGAGCCATTTCTGGCACCCTAGTTGTATTCAGAAATTTGCTTAATAATAAAACCCTCATATATGCTGCACTAGTTTTCCCGCATTTGGTTTTTTCGGGGATGATTGTCCAAAAATAACGGTGTCCCTTGTGTTGTCTCAGTTTATTTCAGTGGTTGATCTGTATATTTGTGAAGGCTACATTTGTGTTTACTTCGATATTTATGCATTTAAATAAATTGTTAATGCAAAGAAAAAGTAGGAGATACTAGATAGTAAATCAGAAAATGCAGTAGGTGTTTGTGATGTGTTAGATTCATAAATTTTCACAGTCACCTTTATTGATGATCACTCTAGGAAAACTTGGATCTATTTCTTAAAGACCAAGGATGAGGTTTTTGATCGGTTCAAAGAGTTTAAGGCTCTTGTAGAGAACATGACAGGGAAAAATATAAAGGTGTTGCGTTCAAATAATGGTGGAGAGTATACAGACAAAGACTTCATAGATTTCTGCACAAAAGAGGGCATCAAAAGAGAATGGACAACTCCATATAATCTAGAACAAAATGGAGTAGTAGAACGAAAGAATAAAACTATTGTTGGGGCAGCAAAGGCTATGTTGTATGACCAAGACTTGCCTAGATTCTTATGGGCAGAGGCATGCAATACATCTATGTATATTCAGAATACAATTCCTCACAAAGCATTGGGAAGAAAACGCTTGAAGGGGTTTCTTAAGGGAAAAAGCAAGAAATAAGTTATCTTAGGATATTCGGAAGTGTGGCATATTGTCACATTCCAAACAAGAAATGTAGTAAACTAGATCAGACTGCAGAAGAAGGGTATCTCGTAGGATATAGCAAGACATTGAAGGAATACAAAATCTACATTACTAGCAGTAGGAAGATTGTTGTAAGATGCGATGCAAAGTTCATGGAGGATAGAGCTTTCAGGAAATCTCGAGAGATGCCAACAAAAGATCAGTCAGCGCATGTTCCATTAGTCCAACAACAACAGGGGCAACAAGGAGGACAAGCAGGAGGACAGTCACTAGGATCGTGTACAATCACCAGTACCAGTATTTCCTCAGAAGTAGGAGATCCTGGTAGTTCTCAGTAGTTGGAACAACAAGATGAAGAATTCGTTGAGCCTCCTTCCACTAGTGGTAGAACCAATAGGGAAGTACGACAAACACTAAGGGACACAGAGGAGTTTGTTGGAGCTCCTAGAATCGACAAGAGGCAGCATAGACAACCTGGCAGATACCAAGCCTTGGTAGCACAGGTTGAGGAACCGTGTATTTTTTAGGAAGTCGTACAACATCAAGTATGGGTGGATGCCATGGTAGAAAATACAATTCTATCATGATGAATGGTGTTTTGGAAGTGGTACCTTGACTAGTGGATAGATCCGTTGTAGGATCAAGGTGGATCTACAAGATCAAGCATGCTAGAGATGACAGTGTAGAGAAGTATAAGGCCAGGTTCGTGGCAAAGGGGTGCGCACAAAAGGAAGGAATAAACTATGAGGAAACCTTCGCCCCTGTAGCTAGATATACCTCTATCAGATCTGTTATATCCCTAGCAACTTAGATGGGATGGGAGATTCACCAGATGGATGTCAAGGCAACATTCTTAAACGAGGCGATAAAGGAGGAGGTGTATATTGAACAGCCTGAAGGCTTTGAGACTCATGAGAAGAGAACTCATGTATGCAGGTTAAAGAAAGCCTTATATGGGTTCAAGCAGGCACCCAGAGCTTGGTATGGTTAGATTGATAGTTACTTGCAGCAATTGGGATTCATCAAGAGTGATACTAATCCCAATCTCTATTATCTGTTGGTAGAGAATGAGCCACTTATCCTGGTGTTATATGTAGATGACTTGTTTCTAACAGGGTCATCTAGGCTCATAAAGGACTGCAAGAAGAATCTTGAAGCAAAATTCAACGTGAAGGATATGGGGTTGATACATTATTTTCTGGGGTTGGAAGTTTGGCAGAAGAATGGGGAGAACTTCCTTGGGCAAGGAAGATATGCTATAGAAATGCTGAAGAGATTCACAAAGGCAAGATTGTTGACCCTTGGCGACGCCTATGATCACCAATTGGAAGAAAATAGATGCATCAAGAGATAAGGAAGTGGACCCCACCTTGTATAGACAACTCATTGGGTCGCTCATGTATGTGGTCAACACAAGGCCAGTCATTTGTTTCGCTGTGAACACCCTTAGTCAGTTCATGGTGGAACCAAAAAGGGTACATTGGGCAAGAGCTAGGCATATTCTTAGATATGTGCGTGGAATAGTCGGATATGGGTTGAAATATACCGAAGGGGATGACGTCAGATTGATCGGATTCACAGATGCAGATTTGGCAGTTAGATTAGTTGATCGGAAAAGTATCTCCGAATATTGCTTCAACATTGTATTAGGAATGATCTCGTGGTGTAGTAGAAAGCAAAACTCGGTAGCTCTAAGCTCAATTGAAGCAGAGTATATGTCGGCTAGCACAACTACGTGTGAAGCCATATGGCTTAGCAAATTGCTTCCGAGTCTATTCAGAAAGAGGATGGAGGCAACTAGTGTTTTCTGTGATAATCAAAGTTGTATCAAACTCTCTGCGAATCAAGTATTTCATGATCGGCCGAAACACATTGATATCATATGTCACTTTATTAGACACTGTGTTTAGCGTGGGGCAGTACAACTACAGTATGTCTCCACAGGAAATCAGGTAGTAGACGTGCTCATGAAAGCTTTAGGAAGAGAAAAGTTCATCCAGTTCAGGGAACAAATGGGTATGGTGGAGAACCCGTTTCAATAGTAGAAACAGATGGTTTCTCAGTTGCAGCGGCAACATATGAGAGGGAGTGTTTAAATTTCTAAGTCTAACACGTCAAAAATTCTTCCTGCATTATCTGGTTTATTTCACCTACCTTGTTTATGTCTTAACAAGTTATTTAACCATATAAATACTAAAAATAAACACAAATGTAGTCTCAACCATCTACAGACCATCAACTGAAAATAACAGACAAACACACAAGGGACACCGTTATTTTTTGACAATTGTCCTCGGAAAAACCCAATGTGGAAACCGGTGCAACAATTCTGAGGGTTTATATTATTAAGTAGCTTTCTTGAGTACAACTAGGGTGCCAAACTTGCTCACCCAACATAGAAATCTATCTGGTAGTAATACATCTCTTCGGAAGTAGATATTTGCCAAGTCTGCTCCACAAAAATCTCTCCAATGGTTCTCTGAGGCTCCGTGTCAGCCCTCCTGGCCTTTGCATCACTCTGAAGCCCCCTGCGTCAACCTTTTGTTGTTTGCGCTGGCTCTCTGGCCTTCTGCATCACCCACGCAGGCCCTGCTAGCCTCTGCGCAGTCACTCTAGCCCTCTACGTGGCTTCTGCTGGCTCAACGTAGCATCCTCTGCTTCAACGCTGATTCTCCGACACTATCTTTGTCTCTCTGCTATGCACTCACTGCCCCTCACTGCAACTCTGATCACTTGTTCGAATTTTCTTAGCAAACCCTGCTCTAGAAAATCAAACTGACTGATCAATCTTGGTGTATGTCCAATTGACCCTTAAGCCTCCTCTTATACTTTTTCTATTGAGTCTTCAACGATCGAGATTAAATCTCTAATCAATGGCTAAGATTAGATTTGGCTTGATCCATGTCATTTAGAACATTCTCACCTAGTTTTATATTAGTACCCATTAATATTTAGATTTTCCTAAGTTTAGACTTAGGAACTCCATTAAAAATATTAATTATTTTAATATTTCTCTAACCGGGTAGAATTTCCCCAAACTATTTCTAGGTCTCGGAGATCTCATGTGCTTTAGCCTCTCCACCAATTTTCATGGCTAGAGCACATTCGATGCTACCCCAAATCAATAGGGAGCAGTAGTATAGATGTAGTGTTCACAGTAGCAGGGTCAACAACAATACAAACGCAGCATTTGCACAATAGTTGGTGGGGAGTGATGTCAAACATCAGTAGCGCAAAAGGTGATGTTTCAGAGTTAAGGTAATGCTTCAACAAGTTGCGTTACTAGAGCACATTCCTTGCTAAGAGGGAGTGTTGATTTCTGGTAGCATCAAATGTGCTCTTATCCTCGAAATTTGTAGGGAGGCTAGGACACATGTATTCCACAATACCCAAAATTGTTTTGGGAAATTCCACCCGAAGACAGTTTTATTAAAATAATTAATTATTTTTAATGAGTGCCTAAGTCTAAACTTAGGAAATTAAAATAATTAAAGGGTATTAATCAAACAGAGGGTGAAACTTCTAGAAGAAGACGAAGATCAAGTCAATATGATTTGAGCCATTGATTAGGATCTAATCTGGGCCATTGATTACTCAACTGGAGGATTATAAGAAGGACTTCGATGGGCATTTGGAAGACACACTAGACATATACTCAGTTACCCAAGCAAGATCGATTTTCTCACTGGTCGAAGTTCGACAAGAGGAAATCAAATCAGAGGGAGAGTTGCAGGTGAGAAGGAGAGAGGGCATCAACATCAGTCAGGAGTGCAGGCGCAGAAAGAAGATGCAGAGCAGAGGAGGGACAGCGTAGAGGCAGTGACGTTGGGACTGCACAATCCCTAAGCAAAAGTTGACGCAGTGAGACACAAAGACGGCAGTAGGCCCTCTCCAGAGTCAGAATCTCGCTAAGAAGCATGAGAATATTGTATGTAAAATTTCTCACAGAAATTCCTCTTCTATTCTGCTGGTTGTATCTTGTACATGTGATTTTTTACTAAAGATCAATAAAGAAACCCTCATCTGCTGCAGTGGTTTTCCCACATTGGGTTTTTCCGGGGACAATTGTCAAAAAATAACTGTCATTGTGATTATACTTGTTCTAGTATTTTTTTACTTTCCGCAATATTTTAATTGTGAATTCTGCAGTAGAGTTTATTTCGATATTTGCTGTAGAAACATTGTGAATAACTTATATCTGAATTAATGAGTAGAAGAAATAATATCAGTCATTACAGTTGGATTTCTATTCAGAAATTTTCACAAGAGACATTATTTTTGTGTCTAGAAAATCAAATTTGTCCTCCAAGACCAAGTCGGCCCTACCAGTGAGAAGTCAGCCTAGGAGAGGCCTATTTGACCTCATGAGAAGGGTATATAAAGGAAGAAAGGTTGACTCATTTGCACACACTTCAGAAGTTTGATCTCAAGCAAGAAGAATGAAGCAAGAAAAGCGAAGGACAAGAAGACAAGAAGTTGTCAAAAGCAAGAAGGAAAATCTGATTTTTGGGCTTGATTTCTCTCACATGTGCGAAGATAAGGTTTCTGTGGCTCATGGGAGGCCGAGAATTGCAGGTTTGAACTGTAGGTCTGAAATAGAGGGTCGAAACTTTGTTTTGACCAGGAATTTTGAAGTTTGACTTCCATTGACTTTGTTGACTTGAGCTTGTTTCAAGGAGGAATCTTTGTTGGGCTGACTTGGTGCTTGGAGGAGGTCTTAGTCTTGAAGTTTGGGTCTTGGATTTCTCATTGAATTGATTCTATAAGAAGAGAAGAAAGTTCTTTCTGGGTTTTCCCCTTGGAGGGGTTTTTCCCTAGCTTGGAGCCTATATTTCGTGTCCATTGTCTTTTATGATCTTCATGGTTTATGCTCTTAATAATTGTTTGATGAAAATAGTCTAATATAGAACAATAAGAAGCTAACTAAAATTCACAAGCTTTTATCAAGGGAGAATTGTTTTAATAGCTGCCCTACTAGATTCTCCAACAGTAGCTTCATCTTATTCCATCATTTAGGGCTGATCATAGCATTTGAATATATCTTTGATAACTTCAATTTTTAGTCTCAAATATGAGCTCAACCTCTTTTCTACAAAGGTATACTTAGTGACAGTGAATCCCTTTTCATTGATGTGTAATAAGGTTCATGGAAACACGAGTTAATGCTTTGTAATCCAAACTTTGTATTTCTAGAATGTCATACCAGTGATGATGCAGGGAAACTTAATATTTATAATGCAACCTTTACAAATAAAGGTACTTCAATCTTCTTAGAGTCATCAGAGTAAGGATCACGGAATAATTGAGAAATAGATTTCAGGGCTGGACATCCCTATCTCACAGAGTACCTTTCCAGGGTCCTTTACAATACTCAGAACTTGTAGTACGCATTAAACCTTGGACTGAGCAACCTTCCTTTTGTTCTTTGAATTTTATGACAATACTTCTGTTGATCTTGCATCTGAGACTTCTTGGGAGGCTTTCAACCTTGAGGCTTAGAATTCTTTCACCATTGGTTTTGACTCTTGAGCTTCTTGCAACCTTACCTTTCTGAAGCAATCTATTAAGACTGATTTTGCCAATCTTCCTTTCAGACTTTTGAACCTTCTGAGGTGACTTTGGTCTAAGGAACTGAGTTTCGATTTTAAGTACTGTTCTGAGGCCTCTTTGGTGCTCTGAGAGAAGACTTATGATTTTGATCTAAGAGATTTCAGATTACGGCTTTCTGAAATTCTTTCCTGAGGCTGAGATTTGATGAAATTTTCGCATCAAATATTACTAGTTCTTCTTTTAAGGTCTTTGGATCATTAAGCTAGAGAAATATTGCTCCACTTTTCAAGACTCCTTTCATCACTGAGATTCGATCCAGAGGTAACATAAAAGAATTCGGTCTCCATGAATCAATACAAGTATTTTTAAAGCAGGGGTGAATTAACCTCATGATACAAGCAAATTCTGGTAGATAGCTTTTCTGGTTTTGATTAAGCATCTTAGACTGCTTGCATCTGAAAGCAGATCCTGAACTAGAGCAAGAATGATTTCTTCTACATGGCCGCTCCTTTACCTAGCGATCAATTATCATTAAGAAACGAATCAACATACCTTAGTCTTGGGCACTTCTCCTCCTGAGATTTTTGGCCTAAAACTTAGACCTCTGCAGCTCGGACCTTGCCCTATCTCGAAAACACAACATACTCGTTTTCTATGGTTACACCCTCCATTTATCAATTTAACTACCTCGTTGTACTTCAGGACACCTCAGCCTTTTCTACCAACCATCACAAGGGACTCAGCTGTCCAGAATCTTGATAGACTGCTACAGACTTTGAATACCCTCTTCACTGGTCTCCAAAGCTTTATATGCCAATCTTAGGACTCGAAAATCTCAGACAAAAGTGATCTTTGTTGTGCCAAATGAAAAACAAAGATAAAATCACAGGAATCTTTAACCACAGGAATTTGGGTCTCTTGTAACTTGGATCACCTACAGAACTTCGGTCTCTTCTCAGAGCTCAGATCTATGTAATAGACCTCAATTTTTGCTCCAGAATTAAACTCAGAAATTTGGACTAGACTTGATTTGCAATGGATGCTAGAGCGAGAGGCAGAAGGAGTCTCTTCGTCCATGAATTTGACTTTCTATCCTTCCCTAGACTGCTCTTCTATCTTCCTTAGCTTTGATACCATGTTGAAATTTGAGTGCAAGCTAGAATTTCTAATCATGATGATTACTTGTGACTGTTATATGTGTTTTTCATTTAGCATTTACTTCATTCAATTAGGTCATCAAGCAATTATACGAGTACAATGCACAAAAATACGAGAGACAGTAGAAATTAGGCCAGAGTCCAGGGCAAAACCCACAAGGGGAAAACTCAACAATCCTTTCCCTATAGAATCTTTTGTCAACAAGAGAAATCCAAGTCAAAGACAAACTGACCAATTACCCAAGTGCCAAGTCAGCGCCCCAAAGATATGTTAAGATGTCACATGCCTGTCCTTCAATGCTACAATTCACAAAGATCAGGTGCTCTAGGAACTTGCATAGCCAGAGAAGAGATGCTTCAGAAATTTGCATGATCAGAAAGAAGTAACTTTATATATTCACAGAAAAGTTTGTTCAGTGTTGAAAAGTGTAACTAGGTTCGGTCTTGATAATGACATGTAATTGTGACTTTTTGTAAATGATGTAATGAAGGAAATAAAATTATTATTGTAAGCCTTGCTTCATGGGTTTTATGAGCAAGTGATTTTATTTTAGATGGCTCCCATTGAGAGCCTTAGGATTGGTCATTAAAAGTCAAAGAGTCTATGTCATGTATGAAGAACGCTTCTTGGGGATATAACAATGTATATGAGTCTATAAAATGTCTAGATAGCCCTCCAACGGCAAGCACTAGTCTCTCTCTTGAAGTCGGTCTGCAAACGAAGTGAAGATCTAGTCGGCTTACCTATCTAAGAGACACATCGGTTCACATATCCATGTCGGCTAAATATGATGTGTTGATTTTGGGTAGCATCGGATGTGCTCTAGCCTTGAAAATTGGTGGAGAGGATAAGGCACATGAGATCTCCAAGACCCATAAATCGTTTGGAGAAATACCACTAGGATGGGGAGTTATTAAAATAATTAAATTTTTAATGGGTTCCTAAGTCGAAATTTACGAAAATAAAAAAAATTAATGTGTATTAATAAAATATGGGTGAGAAAGTTATAACTGACGAGGATCAAGCTAGTTCTAATCTTAGCCGTTTATTAGGGACTTAATCTCAGCCATTGATTTGTCAACAGGAAAAGTATAAGAGGAGGCTTGAGGGTCAGTTGGAGATACACGAAAAGAGATCAAGAATTTGATTTTCTAGGGCGAGGTTTGCTGAGAAAATCGAGTTAGTGATCAGTTGTAGCGAGGGGCAGTTTAGCGAGGGATTTTCATCCGAGGCTGAAGAATACATAGGAGAGAGGCAGCGTAGTGCAAGAGAGATAGTGCAGGCCCTAGAAGGGCTGACACAGAGGAAACATGAGCTGACGTAGAGGACGCAGGAGGCTGTAGAGGCTAACATAGAAGCCTTAGAGGCTAATGTAGGCAGTGCAGAGGGCTGTAGAGGCTGATGCTAGGCTTCAGAGGCAGCACTGGGGAGATTCTGTGGGGCAGACTGAGAGTAGATCAGCCAGGAGAGGGTGACGCAGTTCCTGAAGAGTGACGCAGTTCCAGAGCAGTGCTTGGAGCAACTTTCGATGTCCACCACAAGGAATAGTCAGAGTCACTATGGGGTTGATCATCGGGTTTCTGATTTGCTGGAATATCTATCTCCGGATAAGGTATTACTGCCGAGGACATTTTCTGTTGGGTGAGCCATTTTTGGCACCCTAGTTGTATTCACGAAATTTGCTTAATAATAAAACCCTCATATCTGTTGCAACGGTTTTCCCGCATTGGGTTTTTCTGGGGACAATTATCGAAAAATAACGGTCTCTTGTGTTATTGTTTTTGTTTACTTCAGTGCATGATTTGTATATATGTGAAGGCTGCATTTGTGTTTACTTCAATGTTTATGCAATTAAAATACTTGTTAATGTAAAGAACAAGTAGGAGATAGTAAACCAGAAATTGCAGTAGGGGTTTCTGATGTGTTAGATTTAGGAATTTTCACATGATGAACAAACCACTATAAATAGGCACATCGGCCTATTTCAGAGAAGCAGATTTTTGGTCACTATTTCTCTGAGTTATTCGGATGGGTAAAAACTTATATAGATTCAAATCTCTAGTACAGAGATAAATTCAGATAGAAGGGACAACGAAGCTCTGTAATAAAGGGATAGTGAAGCTCTGTAATGAAGGGACAGTGAAGCTTTGCTTGGGGCTGATCATAGTAAAAGAAGGTTCAAATATCTATCAAATTCGGGTGTCAAAAGAAGAGACAAAGTCGGGTATATTGTAAGAAGACAGGAGCTCAAATAAGAAGACAACTTTGCTGCAATAATATCAATGCTATCTTTGAGATTCGAATGATAATGATAGTGATAAATTTGGTGTCACTTCAGTTTGAAGCTGCCACAAGTGAAGAAGAATTTGAAGGGCTCACAGTTCAATTTCGTTACAGTTTGATGCTTCCACAGTGAGAAGGGTTTGTTGCCTCATCGCTTCAGTGCCATCATAGTTCATGCAGTGAGGAGGCTCTCGATGAAGTAGTGACAAGAAGGAAGAGGAGTCACAAAGAAGAAGAAAGAAGCAAAAGACAGTCAAGAGAACTAGTGTCTTGATCTTGGAGTGGCTAATAGGTCAAAGGTCTTAGTCTTGGTATTCATCAATTGGAATATCTATAAGAAGAATTTGTGCGGGTTTTCCTCTCAAAGAGTGAGAGGTTTTTGTTGAAGAATCTAGGGCAATTAGGTGTAGTGTGATTCTTCTTGACTTGATAACAATTTATGAAGTCTTTTTACAATTTGTCTTCTTAGCTTAATCTTCTTCTTCTTCTTATTAATGCATGTGTGTGTACTTCATCAAACTGCTACCAAATTAATAAGAACAAGAACGCAAGATGTTGGCTCTCTGCCAGGGCCAAAACCTCTCTTCTCTTGAGAGGAAAACCCTTCGGTAAGTTTTTCTAATAGGTCAAGGCTCTTGGTCTTGGTATTTGTCAATTGGAATATTATAAAAAGAATTTGTGCAGGTTTTCCTCTCAAAGAGTGAGAGGTTTTTGTTGAAGAATCTAGGGAAATTAGGTGTAGTGTGATTCTTCTTGATTTGATAACAATTTGTGAAGTCTTTTTACAATTTGTCTTGTTAGCTTAATCTTCTTCTTATTATTAATGCATGTTTGTGTACTTCATCAAATTGCTACCAAAAACATAGGAACAAGAACACAAGATGTTGGCTCTCTGCCAAGGCCAAAACCTCTCCTCTTGAGAGGAAAACCCTTCGGTAAGTTTCTCTTATTGAAGCTTCTTATTGATCAATGGCAAACCCTAGACCCTTGACAAGAATATCCTCCAAGCACAAGTCAAGTCCTTCCTCCTTTCTACACTTTCTTCCTCAGCACTTCGTCCTCCTTCTTCCAACATGTCGTTCTTCTTTCAACTGTTGATAGATCTTCTTGCACTTGCTCTAGAAGAGACACTTATCCTTGATCTTTGATGAGACCCTTTCACATGGGATGATGTCTTTCCTTTTCTTCACCAACCAACAAACTTGTATGACTGTAATGGGAGGGTTGTTATGATAGCAAAGACAACCTCCTTCTCTTTGTTGATTTGGGGTAGCATCAGATGTGCTCTAGGCACGAAATTTGGTGGAGAGGTTGGGGCACATGAGATCTCCAATACCAAGAAAGGGTTTGGGCAGATTTTAAACAGATCATGAGATATTAAAATAATTAATATTTTTAATGGAGTCCCTAAGTCTAAACATAGGGAAAATAAAATATTAATGTGTATTAATATGAATCTCTGTTAGAATGGTCCAAAAGACATGGATCAAGCCAGATCTAATCTTAGCCATTGATTAGGGGCTTAATCTTTGCTGTTGAGATGTCAACAGAAAAAGTATAAGAGGAGGCTTGAGGGTCGCTTGGAGAGTACACCAGATGATCAGTCATTCTATTCTCTAGAGCGGGGTTTGTTAAGAGAGATAGAATCAGTGATCGGGAGAGTAGCGGAGGGGCATTGAATACAGAGAAATAGAGAAGGCAGAGATTGTGTTGGGAGAGCAGCGCAACAATCAACGAGGGTGACGTAGAGCTAGCAAGGCCTCACGCAGGGCCACACAGAGCACCAGAGGGGCCAACGCAGCTGACGCGGAGGCTCCTAGAGCTGATGCAGGGCCTCCTGGGGCTGACACAGGCCAAGAAAGGCTGGCGCAGGGCCAGCGTGAGACAGATAGGGGTTGATGCAGTCCAGTTTGGGCAGATGCTGGGGTTGCAAAGTAGTTTTGTGCTGAGGAGCTGCCGAAAGGATTTTCCGGGGTTTCAACCAGGAGATTTCTCTCAAACTGTGAGGTATAGCTGCTAAGGAAATTCTCTGTTGGGTAGACTAGTTTCGGCATCCAGATTGTACTATGATATTGCTTAATAAGAAAACCCTTAGATGGCTGCACCGGTTTTCTCGCATTGGTTTTTCCAGGGACATTATTCCAAAAATAATGGTGTCATATGGTGTGTTTGATTCTGTTTCTTTTAGTTTCTGATCTATAATATGTTGAGCATGCATTAGTGTTTATTTTCAGTATTTACTTTGTAAATAACTTGTTAAAGAAAATAACTAAGTTACCAGGATTCGGATACGGATACGGATACGGATACGGATCCGGATCCAGATTCGCTAGTTTTTTGAAAATCCAGGATCCGGATACGGCAAAGATACGGCAAGTACAAAAAATATAATAATATTAAAAAATATAATAAAATTAATAATAGACACAAAATAATACTTCTTTAATATTATTTTTATTGACCTTGATATCAAATG
>APFE031081077.1:71626-85810 GCA_000404065.3 Pinus taeda | reverse complement strand
CTAAGTTACCAGGATTCGGATACGGATACGGATACAGATCCGGATCCAGATTCGCTAGTTTTTTGAAAATCCAGGATCCGGATACGGCAAAGATACGGCGAGTACAAAAAATATAATAATATTAAAAAATATAATAAAATTAATAATAGACACAAAATATATACTTCTTAATATATTTTTGACTTGACATATCAAAATATTAAAATGCATACCTCAATTACTTCTCTATAACCTTTTTTTGTCTTAATCATTTAAAAAAATTATATTATGCACTAGATATCTATTATTTTAGATTAATTAAGACAAAAACTAAATTTAAATTATACTAATATCTATAAGGTATATTTAAATGTATAATTAATATCATTTTAAATATTAAATTAATTTAATAAAAATTAGAAATATTGAAATTGTTTAAAATAATTTAGATTTATATTTTGATTATATAACTTCACACATCCCGAAGTGATTTAATAATATAATTATAATTGTTAATTTTTCTGTTTTAACTATAAGCAATTTAATTATATAAATTAAATAATAAATTAATATAAATATATTCTATATCATTCTAAAATCATATCTTTTTACAATTTTAATTTTAATTAAGAAATTTTCAATCATTGAAATTAAATTATATATTTTTTCAATTTTAATGAAAGAAACTTTCATTAATCCTTCTTTATTCGGATGCAATGAAAATGTGAAATGCCATTCAAAAAGTTACATGAAGTTGATAAAGAGCACTGCGCCCCAAGTCATGCATCCAATATATATTTTGTGTATTGGAATGCAAGAATAGCAGCAGAAATTGCAATTACAGAGTGAATTAACATCACAGAGAGATGCTTAATGATTATGTTATACTCCACCATAAGAGAGGTGGGTTTCGTAATTGGTTAATGTCACCAAACCTTTGGCTTTCTGTGCAAGTTTCGGTTCATGACTTTGAAGCGTAGTTTCAATTGTTTACATCAAGAAGCCATGGTAGGCATTTATGAAAAGTGTGTTCATTTTGATGACGTGTAGAACGACAATACGCTACGTAATAAATAATCTCTCCAACTCGTAGTTTCCTGGTAAGTTCCGCTGTAGAGTGATAGGATCAAGAATGCAATATTAAATTTCACGTCCCACGAGAAGTATTGTATTGTATTTGACTTTGACTGTTGCCTTTATGAAAATGGAAGGCGGTCGATATCACCTTACCACGGGCCAGGCTGCTTTCAAATCCGTCCACAGTTTCGGGACCGAAACTGTTTACATAAAAAAATTCAGGGATTTACATTAAAATAATTCAGGGTGGAGCCGAGATGTGTAGCATCAATTCATAATAAATAAATAATATTTCTCAGATATCAGATAAATCGTCAAATTATCAGATATCGGAAATATTAAATCGTCGAAGTATCGGATATCGAAACTATTGTATATCGTAAGTTTTTTTAAATGATGCTTCGATACCCAAAAGGTATGAGGTTTTGATGCTTTAATATAATGCCAAGGTTAAATAATTATCGGAGTGTTTAATATATCGGGACATTGGGGGTGTCTAAATTATATCGGAGGTTTTTAAATTAAAGTTTTGTTCGAAGATCGAAAATAGCATGGCAAAAAACTTAGAAAGCCGGAAAAATGACACGGGATCCGTTTCCAGATTTGAACAACCGTTTCTAGCAAACATTAATACGCCACGTGCCGGTTCTTGGACGTATTTAGGCGGATCCGGATCCGAATCCGGATCAGATCCGTGGATCCGTGGATCCTGTACCCCAAAGGGCCGGATCCGGTAACTTAGGAAAATAACAAGTAGGTAGGAATAAATCAAATAAAGTGCATGGAGGGTTTCTAACTAAGTAAAATTAGAAACTTCAACATGGTATCAGAGGGTGATTACAGATCACAAGAGGACTAAGAGACATCAGCCAAGCGGAGCAATAGCAACAGAAAACAACTGTCCCGAGGTGACAGACATTGTTTCTAGCAGAGCACAAGCCAAGAAGTGTGATGTAGAGCTAGCCAAAGCCACGCAGAAGAAGCCGGGAGCTGCGTAGAGCCTCAGAGAGGCTAGTGTTGCTAACGAAGAGGGCCAGAAGGCTGATACAGGGCATCCCAGGGCTGACGCAGACCCATCTGGGGTGACACAGAGCCAGTGTGAGGCAGAGGGTTTGACGCAGTTCACAGAGAAGCAGTTGCTGGAGTCTAGAAGGCTGCAGAGATATTGCAGAGTGGATCTGGTGAGGTACCGTAGTCAGAACAATACCTAACAGAGCAGGGCCAGAGGAGTTGTTACTGAGGGTTTCTAGCCGAGGAACCTGGATCAACAGTGCAGTTCCAAAAGACGATCAGAGTAGGGGGCATCTCGACAAGCGGCAGAAGGATTTCCAGGAGGAAAATCAGGACCCAGAGGGAGTCCAGAAGAGAAATTCCAGACAGGAAGTAGAGACTTAGAGGAGTCGAACAGAGAACTTTCAGGAGGGAAGTAGAGGAGCGTCATGGCACTACATGAGGTAAGAGACAAGGATAGAATGGACGGAGCATCAAACTTCCCAGTCTGGAAGGCCAAAATTTTATCAATACTTGACAGGAATCGTGTCAAGAACTTCACCTTAAAGGTTATAGCTATCCCAGTCGACCCCAATGATAACGACAAGTACAAAGAGGCGATGGCGAGGGCCAAGTGCATTATCCTTGACGGGGTCAAGGATCATGTGGTACCACATATAGCCGAGAAGGAAACGACAATTGAGATGTGGGAGGCTCTCAAGAACCTGTACCAGCATACCTCTTTGCAGAGAAGAATGCTGCTCGAGAACCAGATGAGGTCGTATCAGATGAAGAAGGGGCAATCGATTGACACCTTTCTCAGAGGACTGAATGAGATCTGAGACCAGTTGACTGCTATAGGAGCGACACCGGATCAGGAGCTTATGGTGAGGACAACCGTAAATGCTATCTCAGAAGATTGGGAAGTGTTTGTCCAGAGTATCCTGGGCAGAGGGACTCTCCTACCTTGGGATGAGATGTGGGCAGCTCTTCGCCAGGAAGAGATTAGACGACAGTGGAAGATAGGTAGTAGAAGCAAAGGGATCAAGGTCAAGCAGGAGGAGGAGGATGTGGCCCTAGCATCTGAGGGAAAGCAGGAAAAGCGGAAGGAGAAAGACCTCTCCAAGATCAAGTGCTTCCACTGTGGGGAGATGGGTCATTATGCAACCCATTCCCCAAGGAAGAAGAGTAAGGGAGAGGCTTCCGAGACTAAGGCAGCGCCAGCACGGGCAGAGAAGGAAGTTTTGACAGATGATGACTGTGCCATGAGTGCACACGCACCACTTGAGCGGAAGTGGGGAGACATCAAGCTATAGTCAGGCGGACTATAGGCGATGAGGGGCAGGATCCTTGAGGTACCTAGCCTCTTGGATTAGACCTTGCTACGGGAGCCTCGACGAGGAGTAGCAGGACTGGTTGGGTGGGCAGAGACGGATGCGGATGGAGCGGCAGAGAGAGCTACAGTGCAGGAGTCCCGAGACAACGCAGAGCTAGCAGGTTGTAGCAGTGCGAGAGGCACAGGAGTGTTGCACCAGTGCAGGAAGGCACAAAGAGGTGTGCAATGGTGTGAGATGCAGGGAGTTGTTGCAGCAGGGTAGAGGTCAAAGATAGGGAGCACTTGTCAGCAACAGAGGGAGCTTCAACATTAGTGGGTGTCTCTAGCCTAACAGGGAGGTCAGTTGGGAGATCAGTTACTTACTTCTCAGTAACTGAGTTGCAGTGCAACAGTGGGTAGCACGATGCAACTTAGTGAGAGGAGGTGCAGTGCGGATGCAGTGTTGGGAGAAAGGACCAGCATCAGCAGGGATGCAGAGGGAGCTATCATACAGATGCAGCAGTGGTAGTGGAAGAACCATGGGCAACAAAACAGGATGCAGCAGTGCAGAGGATGTTGGGCAAGAAGGCCTAGCATCAGCATAGGTACCGATGCTGGATGATCAGAGTAATACTCAGTGAGGAGTATTGCTAGAGCACAGTCCTCGCTAAGAGAGAGTGTTGATTTGGGGTAGCATCGGATGTGCTCTAGCCACGAAATTTCGTGGAGAGGTTGGGGCACATGAGATCTCCAATACCCAGAAAGGGTTTGGGCAAATTCTAAACAGATAAGGAGATATTAAAATAATTTATATTTTTTAATGGAGTCCCTAAGTCTAAACTTAGGGAAAATAAAATATTAATGTGTATTAATATAAAACTGTGTTAGAATGGTCCGAAAGTCATGGATCAAACCAGATCTAATCTTAGCCATTGATTAGCAACTTAATCTCGGTCATTGATTTCTCAACGAGAAAAAGTATAAGAGGAGGCTTAAGGGTCACTTGGAGAGTACACCAGATGATCAGTCATTCTATTCTCTAGAGCGAGGTTTGCTAAGAGAGATAAAATCAGTGATCAGGAGAGCAGTTGAGGGGCATTGAGTACAGAGAAATAGAGGAGGCAGAGATTATGCCGGGAGAGCAACGCAACAGCCAAGGAGGGTGACGCAGAGCTAGCAAGGGCTCACGCAGGGCCACGTAGAGGCAGCCAAGTGCTACACAGAGCACTGGAGGGGCTAGCGGACCTGACGCAGAGGCTCCCAGAGCTGACGTAGGCCAAGAAAGGCCGACGCAGGGCCAATGTGAGACAGAGAGGGGCTGATGCAGTCCAATTTGGGTAGACGCTGGGGTTGCAAAGCAGTTTTGTGCTGAGGAGCTGCCGGAAGGATTTTCCGGGGTTTCAACCAGGAGATTTCTCTCAAATTGTGAGGTATAGTTGCTAAGGAAATTCTCTGTTGGATAGACCAGTTTCGACACTCAGATTGTACTCTGATATTGCTTAATAAGAAAACCCTTAGATAGCTGCATCGGTTTTCCGGCGTTGAGTTTTTCCAGGGACATTAGTCCAAAAATAATGGTGTCATATGGTGTGTTTGTTTCCGTTTCTTTTAGTTGCTGATCTGTAATATGTTGAGCATGCACCAGTGTTTGTTTTCATTATTTACTTTGTGAATAACTTGTTAAAGAATATAACAAGTAGGTAGGAATAAATCAGATAAAGTGCATGGAGGGTTTCTAACTAAGTAAAATTAGAAACTTCAACACTCTTTGCACGTGTGACTGTAATAGGCTTTAGGATAGTCCTATTAACTTCACTTTTCTTTCTTGTTTCTTCGCTTGAGTGGGAGGCCTTTTAGGGCTATGTTTCTAGCCCAAATGATGAGAGATGTTGACTATGAGTTGTTGTTGTTATGAACGCAGGAAGACCCTTCTATTCTCGCACGCGTGGCTGCATTTTACCCTAGAAACAATCCTTAACCCTCGGTGATGACTTCTCCTTCTTCGCTGCACTAGAGGTTCCTTAAACTTGTGTTTTCTTTTCTCCTTTTCGATCTTCTACCTTCGGTAATTTCAGAGGTGAGTGAGCTTGACGTTGGAGTGGAAAACCTCTATATTAGAGGTTTGTCCCTCATTTAGGCCGACTTGAAGATTGCAGGTTGACTTGTTCTATTTATTTCAGATTGCTTCTTTTGATCGTGCATGGAGGAGACTTGACTTTGTGAAAATTCCTACACTCGAAGGAGCCCCTACTACAGCAAATCTGAATCTACTTCACCTACTTGATTTTTAAATTACATTTATCAAGTTATTCTTTTGAATACTGAGGCAAATTACTTCTGCAGCCTACTCTAATTAAATATTTGATCTCATGAAATAGAAACTAGAGCAAAGAACAAGATACATAGGACACTTATTTTTGAACACAATAGTGCCCGGAAAAACCCAATGCAGGAAAAATGGTGCAGCAGTTCTAAGGGTTTATTAATATGGATCTTAGTCCTGTGGGATCTCCTTTATTGACCATTTGGTTCTAGGGTGGTACTACTTTAGAAACCCCGACTTTCGGTGTGTGGTCCTGCTCCTTTACCCACACATATTACTCCCTTTCCATTCACTATACCTCCATTCATCTTTCCTCCCATCCTGGGTCCACATTCCCATTCTGGGTCCACATAGGGCTAACCTCCCTATGCCCTTGCCCCCACCTTGGGTCAGGCCTAGAATGACACCTCAGAGGTTGAAGCAATTAAAAGAAAAAGTGAAAATCCTAATTGGCCACATTTAATAGGAAATTGTACCACAAAATGCAAAAGATGGCCTGGACAAAATAATTAGCACATGGGCAAAAGCCATTGCATGAGCTCTACCCCAATCCATGGCCATCACCCTGGTTCCCTAGGCCTTATATGAGCCTCCTCTATCACTCAGGAACCCATGATTGTCCCAACCCCTAGAGGGCAATGAACTGCTCTACCTAAAAGTGGGTAATCACTGCTATATCTTACAAATCATGCTCTTGTCCTTTGAGCCCTGAGTTGTTAATTAAAGAAAATTCATAGAAGGCAAAAGCTATATAAAGAAGGGTGGGGAAATCAAGGTCAAGGCACCCCATGTACCACGATTCCTCCCTCCTATACATTACGTACCCAGGTGTGGGCTTCCCCTTTATCAAGCTACCCTTATGGTCCACTATGTGGCCTAAGATTGTCCCTCTCATTCCCTCTTCCATCTCACTTATTTGTCACTTGTACCCCCATTGGAGGGATGTACCTTGGACATACTATCCCCTTTAAGGGTTGAAGCCAACTAATAAGGTACTTGGTTAACCCCCTTTGGAGCTTGGAGACACTAGCACATGCCAAAGCCCACTACGGAAGGGCATGCCATTATGAAGTGCCCTCGTTGTTCTCCATGATTTGTAAGCTCTTTTACCGATTATTTTAATGACTGGTTGTATTGGAAGCCTAGGGGAAGCATTGGATCTTATGCATGATTACAAGTGGTTTCCATTTGGGTTTGGTCTCCCTATATGGGATCTTAACCCCAGAGGTCTACATTGGCACATGTAGGGTGTGCATAGAGAGCCATTGGCCTCCACAACAGCATACAACACTCCGCGGATCTTCATGGATGCTCAAAGATTACTAGTGATCCACTTTTGTAATGATGATGATATGCTTGGTACATTATGCCCAGTAGGCCCCACAGGAGCCCCACACTCTTGATAGGTGTCCCAGGTCTTATACAATGTCATGGAAACATTCATTCCACCACTTGGACCCTTCCAAATGATCTCTGATTCATATGGAGACCCATGGGGTCATTTATGTGCCCTCATACCCATTGGGAGCAGCACATGTCTACTACTTGGAAAACAAGGGGCCACACCCTTGTCCATCATATTCCGAGGAATTTATTCCTCAATATGGCACTTTAGGATATTATTGAGCCTTTGGAGGGCCCTACGACATGCACATATTATTATTTGGCCCCTTGTGAGGTTTATTTTTGACACTTATGAGATAGTTTGGTGGGCTTGTCACCAATAGGGGTTTTATTTGCACATTATTTTATCATTGGGGGCTAATGTAGGCCCATAGGCTAATTCAAACTCCTTAGGAGGCTATATATTGATGTCAGATACACTCATTTGGATCATCACTTGAATTGGGGTCTCTCTAATCATAGAGATTCACACATTTTCCTTGGTCGATATTTTTTGTAGATGGATGAATTTTGATGTATGGATTTGGGCTATTTCTCGTCTTGGAGCTTTATTGTGCAAACGAAATGCTGGTTGGATATACTCTATAACGTTGTAAGTGACTTTTATTGCTATTATTCTTGTTGCTGCATACTGCTAAAATTAGGGCTAGTTGCTGCATTATTGAAATGTGGAATTGAGCATGTTTTAGCTATTTTAATGTATGGGCCAATGTTATATGAATGGAATGTCCTAGAGATTATTTATCTCGAGAAGCTTGCATCATTTTCTTTGAAGTATAAATGCTTGACAATCACTTTTCTTTTCTTTCTCTCAACATTGGATGAAGTTGACTTTCCGAGCCTCCTTGATCAAGAAAAAAAGTTCTTACTCATCATTATCCTTGAATCCATATCCCCAAGTGAAATAGGCACTGATCCCTCAAAAAGGGTGATCATTTTAACCCTCTTTTTACCATTTTCCCCTTTTTCCCAAAGTCTAGCCTCATTAGGTCACCTAGGGCATCAATTTCTCGAGAATTAACCCAAGGGAAGACTTCAATCTCCTATAGGCTACTACGCTGGTGGGTCCCCTCTCTCTCCTCAAAATTTGAGGCAATTCTAATGGAGGAATCTTGAGGAATCTGAAGCCCTAGCTCTAGGATCAAATTGTGCCAAGGCATCCCCAAGGCTAGACCTCAATAGGCTCAATTCAACCTTTTGAAGCAAATACTCTTGTTTGGTCCTTCCCGTCACCTTGTCCAGGATAGGAACATCTTTGGTTGCTACATTCTATCCCCGAACTTGGGCTGGGTCCACTTGGCCCCATGTGGTCCCACTTCTCAATAAAGATAATTTGTAAAGGGCCGTTTGGGAATCCAATATTCCCAAGGATTATAGGGATTGAGAAACTTGTTTATAAGCCTATCCTTTCTCCCTCAACCCTCCAATCCTCACCCCTTATCCCTGGTGGACCAAGTCCCTTGCTTAAAGAGCAAGCAAGCTCCATTCTTCACTCCATCCTTGGGAAAGGGTTTTCACGGTCACTTCTCACCTATACATTGACATATACTTTACAAGTGATCCCTACACTACCGGATTCCTCCCATCGGTGAAAGTCCGTAAAGAGCAGGGAGACTTAGCTGTCCTGACAGTGGGCTAAGCTTTCGTCGTTGCCCTTAACCTAGCAGTTTCCCTCTTAGAAACCCCTTTAGGTTCCCTACTGGTATGAGTGGTAATAGGTCTGACTCAGACTCAGCTCAGAACAAGCCTTAGACTTGGCATCAGAGAACCCAAAACTTTCTACAGAGATAAACCTCAGACAGGTCGAAATTAGCCTCAAGAGGGGGCTGGAAATTTCCAAAAACGAGCCACAGACAGACCTCACAAATTGCTTCTGAATTAGCTATTCAAAACCCTATCCTGTCCAAGAAAACACCATAGAAAAGATAAAAGCAATAAGTCCAAAACACCCTCAAAACTCAGCCTTGCTCTAGATGATCAATATTTCCCATGGCCTCAAACAAATCGGAGTGAATTACACGAGGTAAAGCAAGTGAAAATCATGATATTGGAGGGCAATCAAGTGCCTTATAAATATGTTAAAATTGGAAACTAGGGCCAAACTCCATGTGGGTCATCTTATTTATGGCAACTAATATTTTTCTTGGATCCCTCTCATCGAGAGGTGTAGGATTGATCTAAAGATCATCCGATTTTGATAAGTATTCATGGTGTTATGAATTTATTTGTGTTATAAGACAATTCGTCAAGGTCGGCCAACAACCAAATAAACCACACGTGCTCCATGTTTTAGTATAAAAAGAGGTGAGTTGATAGTCATTTCTACACACACTTGACTTTTGATTTCTCTCCACTTGTTTTGGGTTTTAGTGGAAGGGAAATCTAAGAGAGGAAGCACTAAAATGCAGAAGGTAAGGAGCCCTATTATAAAGCCCTAGATGCAGTCCTAAGGAGGATGCCCTAACGCAATCCTAAGGAGGATGATCTAGCGGCAATTTGTTGGAATTTCTAAGTCTAACTGTTAGAAACCCTTCATGTACTTTACTGATTTATTCCTACCTACTTGTTCTGTTAATTAACAAGTTATTTACCATGTAAATATTGGAAATAAATACAAGTACATGCTCAACACATTACAGATCATCAACTGAAGGAAACAAAACAGGCACACAAGTGACACCGTTGTTTTTGGACCAATGTCCCCGAGAAAACCCAATGCGGGAAAACTGGTGCAACTATCTGAGGGTTTGATTATTATGCAGTTTTTGAATACAATATGGGTGCCAAAACCGGCTCACCCAACAGAGAATAATCTCGGTAGTAGTACCTCTCAGTCGAACACAGATATTTCGGTTGAAACCTCGAATAATCACTCCGGCAGCTTCACAGCTCCAACCTGCCCCACGAAACCCCAACGTCAGCCTCTAGGGACAACGTCAGCGCTTCCTGGCCCAACATCAGCCCAATAACCCCTGCATCAACCTCTGGAGGCACTGCGTCAGCCTCTAGAGCCTCTGCGTCACCCACACTGTGTTATGTAAAAAAATTAGTTAACTTAGGTTTAGTATTTAATTTTAATTTTAATTAGACGAAAGGGCACGATCATAAGATCATGCCCTTTCCCAAAGGGTGCCATGGCGGTATATAAGCCAGGCAACCCATTGTAAATCATCATCATCTGTATTTCATTTATTAATAAAAGTATTTTTTATATATATTTTTGTTATCCGGAAGTTTTATGCTTCATCTGGTATCAGAGCGGTTCATTCTCGGTGTAGAGTTGCCCGTCTGTCCGCTGCCCACAGTCCCCCGTCCTCCTGTCGATTGTCCGTACCGAAATCCGCTGTCGTCCTCCGCATCTGCGCTGACCATTCCACATTGTTTCACTGCCACCGTCTCACAAAAAATCACTGCTTTGGTTGCGACGGCTCAAATTGTAGCCTTCTTGTCCGTGACAAAGCTACCAGTCATTGACGGACTGTTCAGAGTGCCTGCGGTGACATATATTCCCAGCCTGCGGTGATATATATAAGCGACGTGCTATTTTTTTTGAATCCTGTCGCCCGTAGCCCAACAGTTCGTTCTCAGTCTACAGTTGTCCGCCCGCTGCTCACAGCCTGCCGTCCGTTCACTGCCATTGCATCCCTGATCCTCTGTCGAGTCATCCTTCCCCATTGGCGTTCATCCTTCCCTGCTGCTTGACGTCTTCCCTATCGCCTAAAAATTTCATCGTTCGCTTTGCTCAAGCCAGCAATCGAATTTAAGAAAGAAATATCGCACATATCTTCCACTATCTTCTCTTGTCCCAACAATCAAAAACGCTCTGCCGTTTTCTCCTCATCTCATACGTCACGCCCATAATCAACCTATTCCCGTGTCCCTTAGTTATATAATATATGGTTATATAATAGAATTATATAATATAGTTATATAACAATAATTTTAACGTAATCGTAAATTACATATATATATATTATATAAATTATATAACTTAATTAAGTTATAATATAATGTGTTATATTATATTATAACGTTAATTTATTTATATAATAATATAATATTATATAATATAATAATATAAGTTATATAATATATATTATATTTTATAACATATAACTTTAATTTTAATTTAGTTATAACTTATAAAGTTTTAATATAATATAAAAGTTAATTTAATTAATTAAAATTATTTTAATTAATTAAAAAGTTATATATATATATATATAATATATATATTATATATATATAATATATGTTATAAGTTAATTAATTAAAAGTTATATGTATAAAATTTATTTTAGATAATTAAAAAAAAAAGTGAGGGAAAATAAATTAGCTGGCAAATAAATATACGCCTCTACAAACCCGCTCAATGTCAACAATGACAATGGTGGATTTCCAAAAAAAATTGTTGGATGCAGAGCATAAGATAAATAACAACCACGACAAGGTCACTAAAAGATTAAACGAGTTCCAAATTAAGCTTGAGGAGCAGGGTGACAAAATAAAAAATCTTCAGGATACGACAAATCGAATAGAAATAAAAATGGAAAATCAACATGTCCAAACAGAAGCAAACATCAAAGAGGTCTTAACAATGCTGAAAATTCTGTGTAAAAAAACGAATTGTACACCTGAACAACTACAAAAAGAAAATGAAGAGAATCAAGAACACATCTCATCAGATTCAACAAAGTCCATTGACTCTCATGAAAAAGTTGAATCCCCAAGGAAATCAACGACACCTCACCAAGAAGTCAGTAACACAGCTTTTACAAACAAGCAGCTCTGGGATAACCTTACCAATCAACACCCTTTTTTCGCTCAACCATTACCAACATACCAGCGAAGGGCAAAAGTCGAGATGCCTAAATTCGATGGAAACGAAAAAAACAATGTTGCGTGGATAAACAAAGCAAAAGAATACTTTGAGATATATGACATCAATGACGATGACGAAAAGCTCAGGCATGTATCCATGAAAATGGGAGAAGCATATAACTGGTATATGTGGTGGAAAAAAACAACACACGTCATTAGCTAGAGGAAATTTAAAGATGTTTTTTTTAAAAGATTCCAAGGTGTAAGAGAAGAAGAGTTCTTTTCAAAACTCATCAAGTTACGACAAAAAGGAAGTGTGGATGAATACACTCAAGAATGGGAGACCTTAGTAACACGAGTACCTGGGTTATCAGAATCTCATCTAATTCAGTCATACATCTCGGGACTCAAATCCCATTTACAAGCAGAACTTGAAATGCATGACATTACATCAATAGAAATAGCAAGGCGAGAAGAAAAAACAGCCGAAAAGAAATTCGAACCAATATTTTGGTCAAAAGCGGAAAAAACATATTCAAAATGAAAGATACCCCAGTATATGGACTCCAATAATACAAGATATGTTCCACCACATCGTCGTGAAGATGAAAAATCTAATGTGGAAGTGCAAAGGATAAAGGAGGGTAAATGCAAGCGCTGTGGTGAGAAGTGGGACCCCAAACATAGATGTGCTAAAGGAAAAGAACCAAAGAACCTATATAATTGTGAAGCAACCAATGATTGTAACAGTGAAGACTCTGACATAGAAGAAATAGAAGATGCTCCAGAATTCTCACCAGAATTAGATGACGGGAGTATTCCGCAAGTGTCATTATCAGCCATGACAGGTATATCACAACCTCAGACCTTAAAGTTAAAAGGACACATAAAGAAGAACAACGTAGTGGTTCTCATCGACTTTGGAAGCACACACAATTTTTTAGATGCAATCGTGGCAAAGAGACTCAATATCTTTTAAGTCCCCTTACCAAACATGAAAGTGATGATAGCTAACAGTAAGAAGATTGAAAAGGTGGGGAAATGCCATAAGGTTAAATTACAAATTCAAGACATCAGTTTAGAGTCTCTGTTTTTCACGGTACCGTTAGGAGGAGTAGATGTAGTCTTAGGTATCCAATGGCTATGAACTTTAGGTACTTATGCAGCCAACCATCAAGTACAATTTATAAAATTCAAATGGGGAGGTCAGAAGTACAAGCTGCACGGATTCCAAGCACTAGAAAATCAAGTTGTATCATCATCTCAGATGATGAAGCTAAGTCGAAAAGGAGCACCTGCTTAAGTAGTACAATGTCACCAGTTAGAAATGTTATCTGCGAATATGACCAGAGAAGAGTCACCAGAGATACAAGATCTGATTCGGAAGCATGAAAAAGTATTTCAAGACCTACCTATGAAGATGCCGCCTAATAGGGAAATTGAGCATAGAATAGAAGCTAAGGCAGGGTCAGACCCCGTCAACATCAAGCCATACCGATATCCACATCTCCAAAAAACGAAATTGAGAGATTAATCCAAGACCTTTTATAGTGTGTGACTTTGATCATCTTGGAATATCTGGTCAAATGGAAGAACTTACCTGAAGAAAACGCTTCTTTGGAGAATGAAGCATTTTGTCAACAACATCTGTCGTTACATATGCTTTGAGGACAAAGCATTCTTTCGAGAGGAAGGCAATGTTATGTAAAAAATTAGTTAGTCTTTAATTTTAGATTTATTATTTAATTTTAGGATTAATTAGATGAAAGGGCACGATCATAAGATCATGCCCTTTCCCTAAAGGGTGCCCGTGGCAGTATTTAAGCCAGGAAACCCCATTGTAAACGACATCATCTGTCAATTCATTTTTATTAATAAAATATTTATATATACTTTCTGTTCATCAAGAAGTATTCCACTTCATTATGACATGCATGGAAAGGTGCTTCCCTGATCCAGAATATCAAAGTCGTGTCTTTTCCCAACTACAAGATTATAGGGTGCCATCTAAATTGTTTGCCTATACCAGTGCTATAAGGGAAAGGTCGAAGATATTGCCATGTACCCAACTTGAAGGCTTCATCAATTCATTAAATTTGTTTAAACTTTATTTTATATGTTAAATGTTTTATTAAATTTTCTTGTCTTTTTAAGTTTTTACTATTTAGTACTTCTACTCACAAACCCTTGCCACTTCCTAGGTCTTTGGTGGCAAAACTTTGGTAGTGATACGCCAGATTTGAAGAGATTTGCCATTCGAATCTTAAACCAAGCA
>APFE031081077.1:0-71606 GCA_000404065.3 Pinus taeda | reverse complement strand
AAATTGTCACCGATAATGCAGCGAATTATATGGCTGCTGGTAGACTTTTTGAGATGAGGCACCCCACTATTTTTTTGGACCTCTTGTGCTGCCCATTGCATAGATTTAATGCTTGAGGACATTGGTAAGCTTCATTAGATACATGAGGTTGTGGAGAAGGAAAAATCCATAACCAAATACCTATATAACCACACTATTGTCCTAAACACTATGAGAATATACACTGAAGGTAAAGAAGTTGTTCGACCTGCAGTGACTAGATTTGCAACAAATTTCATATCTTTGCGATCTGTGGTTGAGCAAAAGATAAATCTGAAGAGGATGTTCTTGGGACCTGAGTGGATGGGATCTAAACATTCCAAGACCCCTGAAGGCATCGAAATTGTTGCACTTGTGTTTAATGATAGCTTCTGGAAAGATGCCGAAGAGATTATTGATGTGACGGAGTCCCTTGTTAGAGTTCTCAGGTACTTCAAGTCTTTTAACTTTTTCATTTTTTAAATTTCATTTCAAGCTTCTTTTTATTTACAAGTTTCATATTTCTTTTAGATTTTGAATGCTTGAACTTTCAGGATGGTGATGGTGACAAACCGCTTGGTTACTTTATGAGGGCGATGGATCTCACAAAGGAGGCCATCAAAAGAAGATATGGGGATGATGAGACAAAGTATATGCCTCTTTGGGACATTATAGATGCACGTTGGGATAGGCAATTGCATTCCCCCTTAAATGCTGTTGGGTACTTCTTAAACCCACAATATTTTTATGATAAGAGCAAATTTAATGAGGATGGGGAGGTTGGCAGAGGACTTATGACATGCGTGGAAAGGTGCTTCCCTAATCCAGAACAACAAAGTCGTGTCTTTTCCCAACTACAAGATTATAGGGCACCATCTAAATTGTTTGCCTATACCAGTGCTATAAGACAAAGGTCTAAGACGTTGCCAGGTACCCAGCTTGAAGGCTTCATCAATTCATTAAATTTGTTTAAACTTTATTTTGTATGTTAAATGTTTTATTAAATTTTCTTCTTTTTAAGTTTTTACTATTTACTAATTTAGTACTTCTAGTCTTCTACTCACAAACCCTTACCACTTGCTAGGTCTTTGATGGCAAAACTTTGGTAGTGATACGCCAGATTTGAAGAAATTTGCCATTCGAATCTTAAACCAAGCATGCAGTGCTTCAGGTTGTGAACGCAACTGGAGCATGTTTGAGAAAATACATTCTAAGAAGCGCAACCGATTGACACAAAAACGCTTGAATGACCTTGTATTTGTCCATTACAATCTACGACTTCACAACAAACAAATACTAGGTGAGACTCGTGAGCTTGAATTTGAAGGTTTCATAATCTAGTTCGTACTTTAAAGTTCAAAGTTCAAACTTCAAAGTGAAACTTTAATTCACATTTCAGTGTCTCATGATAATGACAGGTTTGGATCATTCACCAATCGACCTTGAAGAGATAGATTTGCAAACCACAAATGCGGCAGACTGGGTCCAATTAGAGGAGGCTCCTCTTTTAAGCCTTCATGACTTGGAGAATTTTGAGAGTCAAGCAAGCGAAGGAGTGGGAGGAATCGCTTCTAGTTCTCACTCTTAATAGTCTTAGACTCCTAGTTACTGATTTTTTCTGATTAGTATGCAGTTTTTTGTAAACTTTTAGAAGCATATGCTTCTAGTTCTATGTAGTCACTGGTTAGGACTCAGGAGTCAAGACTTAGTACTTTGGATCATGTTTGGACTCATAACATATATGAGATACTTATTCATTCATGATATTTTGGACATTTATTGATATTATGCATTGTTTGGACATGCCTTTACCGAATATTAATGAAAAATGTTTTTTTAATTCAATATATGTGTATATTTTTATTTAATGAATTCAATGATTTTTTGCCGATTTTTTCCTGTCTCGATTAAAACTCTTCGCTCTTTTGCCTCACCAATTTATTGCCGATTCTGAGTATGGTAACATTGCTTAAGATAGAAGTAATGATCCTTGTTACCTGCCACCATATGACATGACATTATAATACTAAACACAAGAATACATACCTTATTTTACCTTTAGGTCATCTAGGCTTCTTGCAACAGCTTCCTTGATTGAAAAGATATTCAATCCTTTGATCTGCTTCATGTCATCACACCATCATCTCATGAATTTCATAAGTTTGAGTTCCTGATGAAACACTTCTCTTCTAGACTAGTGAACCCTCTAGGCTTCTTCCAACAACTTCCTTGATTGAAAAGATCTTCAATCCTTTGATCTGCTTCATGTCATCACACCATCATCCCATGAATTTCATAAGTTTGAGTTCCTGATGAAACACTTGCTTCTTTTCTAGACTAGTGAACCCTCTGATGAGGATTCCATCAGAGAATCTTGAGGATCTTGTATATCCTCATTTGGCAGATGCTTCCTTTTTGTCTTGATGTATGATGAGCCTTGTCCTGGATGACTTCTTCCCTTCCTTCAATGTCCAATGATGTTCCCAAGAGCTATATCCTGCATGTTTGACTACCATGGATTTTGTTCTTCATGATTCCCACGGTGATGTCACGAGCTCGTGTTTCTAATGATTCCATGATGCCATGATGGATCTAATTATCATGGTCATATCTACAAGATTTAGGAGCTTATGATAGACCCTTTTGTGAGGAATACTATCTAGATCATAGTAGAGATCTGTTACTACCTCTTTCCTTGGCCCTTTTCTTAAGCTTCCTCCATCTTTCTGGTGATATGAACTTCTTTCCATAATCTTTCCATAGCGTTGAATCTTTTACTATTCTATCTTGTTTGACGTCCAAACTTTCCTTGTCTTTCTGCACATAATTGTGTCCTTCAATATTTTTGCCTTTGATCTAACATAGATATCACAAGTTGTCGAATGAGGTAACCTTCTTTGTTCATGGATATTTGTTATATTGATGATTGTCTTCTTATCATCTCTCATAGATCTCCCATTTGAGATCTCATGAAGATATTCTTTCTTTCTTTGATACGTTCAATCAGGTCTAAGTGATATGACCTTTTTTACTTCATTTCAGGGAGGATATCTTCTAGCATTTCATATATCTCTTTTATGTCTCCTTTCTTGCTACATGGGGATGAGAGGACCTTAAGAGTTCCTTGTCATGAATTCAAAGGAGACCGTGATATGTTCACTGACTTCTCTTATCTATGAGGATTATGACAATCACAATCCTCCTTATTCCATGCAAGGACCTTTGATGACCCATCCAACCTATAAATCTCCTTGCAATTATGAAGTCATTTTACCAAATTGGTTAATGAAAATACTTACTTGAGATGTGAAGATAAAATCTTCACCTTGATCTTGCTGGAAGTAGTTGAAGCAGATGTATTAGAGCTTCCTCTTGAATGATCTTCTTTCAAATGAGAAAGCCTTTCCTCAATAGAAAGAAGGTTTGCTTCTCTCGATGAGGATGAATTGCTGCTTCCTTGGATGATCTTCTTCTAGAGCAAGGAGATGATCCTTGCTTGATTTATAGCCTTGAAGATAATAACAATACCTTCTTACCTTTAATATGTTTTTCCTTCTTTTGTAGTTTCGATCAAGACTACTTCTAGGATTTTGACCTTCTCCAAGATGATGTAATCTTAGCTTTTGAGGTCCTTTGAGCTACCTTACTTTGCAGACAACTTGATGAGGGTCTTGGTGGCCTTTTGATGATGACTTGGTGATAAAAGTTCTTGTTGTTGTAGTCTGTCGTTGTAGACTAATCTTTCAATCCTGACAAATCCCTTCAACTTGCTTTGATGCCCTTCTTGAAAACTAATCCTTGAATGTTTCTTTTTGTTGCCCTTCCTTTGACTTTAGCACCTTAGCTCCGATACCATGTTGAAGAATCTAGGGCAATTAGAGTTAATGAGATTCTTCCTAGCATGATAACTATTTGTGAGGTTTTCTTATTAATACAATCTTTCCTTATTATTGTAGTGTGTCTTCTTTAGTTCATCAAATAGCTACCAAAACAAAGAGAAAAGAACACAAGATGTTGGCCTTCTGCCAGGGCCAAAACCTCTCACTCTTTGAGAGGAAAACCCACACAAAATTCTTCTTATAGAGATTCCAATTGACGATACCAAGACCATGACCCTTGACCTATTATGCCACTCCAAGACCAAAACACCAATCCTCATCTTTGTCATTGTTGAGATCATCATCATTGCTGTACCATTGAGGCCATCACTACTGCATTTCCTAGATCTCCATTACTGCTGCAACAACGAGATTATCATTGCTGTACCGTCGAGATCATTACTGTTGTACCCTCACCAAGAACTTCACCACAACAAAGAAATCATAAATATATATTATATATATATATATATACGAGAGTTGCACTTAGATTCACCGAGACAATGATCTTCTCCATAAAGGTCATGAGTGTAGTTATATTGAGATCATAATTACATCTTATTATGACTACTTATGGACTATATATCGAGACAGAGTGTGTCCTTATGAGATCACTGAGATCCTCCTTATCACAAGAATGCTGAGATTGTAAGGCTGCTTCAAAGATTACCTACTGTATAGATAGGTTGAGACTGTGAACACTGAGGAGATGAAGACTATAATTTTCTCACTGTAAGTATCCACGAAAATTGCAGAGGTGTCTACTGTACCCATCCAAAGTTCCTAAGCTTGTGGACAGACCTCTAAAAATGTCATCCGAAATTGTCATCTTGCACTTCCTGTACCCATCCGAAGTTCAGAGAGAAATTCAAGTTCTGTGTTTTTGGTGATGACCCTAGCTAGGTATTTATAGTTGTTCATTCTCCATATGAAGCTGACTTGACCAAGTGAACTGATGTGTCTTTTATATGAGTCGACATGACTGCGTTTTATCTTGTTTGGAAGCTGACTTCATCAAGAGTGATTATGCTTGTCTTTGGAGGGATTTTATACTTTTCTATGGATTGTATATGTTACACATAGGCTCAAGAAGAGCTCTTCAACATTTTATTTGACTCTTTGACTTTCCTATAGCACTTCAACACGTGCTAGACCTATGCAATGAGGAAGAAACTCATTTTATAATTTACAAAAATAATATTTCTTTTCTTTTACAAGTACAAAGATCAAAATTACATTTATGAAGACCGAACCTAGCTACACTTTCTTCAACATAATCGTAGGGCACTCAACTCAAAAAATCGTGGTCCGTTCCCAATAGCTGGCCTTTTTCAGGGTGAATCTGTTTCTGAAAATCCAAAAATAGATCCAAAAAAAATTGCAACCTAAAAACTGTTTCTAGAATCGGATCCGCCATTTCCAAATTGTTGGCATGGCTAAAAAACATTTTTCCAACGTTTCTAGGTGATTCGTATGAGAGTCGTACCTGTTTCCATTTCAGAAACAGGGAACAACATTTCAAGCAAAATCTCTAGCTGTTTTCGGTAACTTAGGATAGGAGTTATGTTGATGCAAAATAACCATCCCATTGCCTTTGAGAGCTGCAAACTCAAGGAATAGGACGACATTACTCGATATACAATAAGGAGATGTTGTCCATTATGCTTGCATTGGCCAAGTTCATATAGTACTTGGTGGGGAACAAGTTTAAGGTGGAGACATATCATAACAACCTAAGGTTCCTCATGGAGCAGAAAGAGTTGAGTAAAATAGTGGAAGTTGAATAGTAAACTTCAAGCATATGATTTTGGGATCAAATATGTGAAGTGAAAGAACAATGTGGTAGTCGATGCCCTTTCCAGAGTACCACCCACTCTCTCTCTAATGGAGATTTTAGCTAACTGAAAATCTCTCCTGCAAGTTGAGTACTGTAAGAATTTGTTTTCTTGTAAGATCCTAGATGGGTTGACTAAGGATTACAGGTACGACGTCATTGATGACATTATCTATTACAAAAGACAAGCTAATAGAATCTCAACTTAAGAAAAGGATCATGCATGCAACACACAACTCACCACTGGCAGGGCACCCTAGGTATTTGAAAACTTGGGGGCAAATCAGGGAAAGATTCACGTGGAAGAGCCTTAAAACAGATGTGTTGAGATTCGCAAGGGAGTCCAACATCTACCAATAGAATAAAGAGGAGCACATTGTTAGAAAATTAGAAAGGCATAAATATTTTCTTATATAGATAATTACTTGTGATTCTTATATCTTTATGTTCTTCTTTATCTTTTAGTTCATCAAGCAATTACCAAAACAATAACACAACGACAACAGATGTAGGTAGACAGCTAGGGAAAAACCTCTATTTAGGGGAAAACCCAACGCTCTAGAACCAAACAAAGATTCCCTCCACACTAAGTCAACCCTCAATCCTTCTTGCAGATATAGCCCTTCCAAAGCAACTTCGACCTAGCAGCATCATTAGCAGCTTCAACCTAGCAAATGTAGCAACATCAGCGTCGACCAAACTTGGAAGACTTCGATTTCCCTTGATACACCTCAAAACAGGGTGAGAGTTGTCCCAAAATTTTGATCTTGAGGTTTATTATCTCCTTCCAGAAACTCACACTCCTTTCCAACCCTTCTTCTAGCCCTTTCTCAATATTACACCTTTATAGCTTCCAGCGTTAGAAAGCGAATTATATGAGAGAGAATGAGATGCTCCAAATGAATTCAAACTCCTTGTATTTATAGCCCTTCAGTGAAGTCGAATTACTTGTCTTGAGGCCGACTTGGTGTGGAGGAGACTAAATTCATTTTTGACTAAAAAATAATTCTTTTTACATGATCCGAAAGCCCAAGAAGGGTCTCTTTAAATGTACAATGACTTTAATGACTCAGAATAAATCCTGGGAGTCCTCATTAGAGACTTTGACCTAAAACATAATGACCCAAGCAAGAAACCCATGCTTTAATAAGTCATAATAAAAATAATAATATTTTCTTCATTCTTTTGATAAGTACATCTCAAATACATTTATGAAGACTGAACCTAGATACAAATTTCAACAATTGATCAGTACAAGTACAAGGAAGATCTCAAAACACATGAACCATGAAGAACTTTAGGCACCACAATGCCATGGACTAGATTCCTAACTAGGGCGATCTATCCAAGGTCCTCCAATAGTTTAGGCACCACAATACCTTGGACTAGATCCCCTACCAGGGCAATCTATCCAAGTGGGACTAAGATGGACTAAAGCTTTCAGCCTCTCTAGGTACCATCATGCTTACTTATTAACCATCAACCCAGGGATCTAGGTGTGTATCCGAGGTCAATGCTCCATGACCAATGCCACCCTCCCTACTTTGGGACCTAGACATCAACACAAAGTGTCAGCTAGATGTCCTCCCAGGGAATGTCTCACACTCAAAGCCTCAACTTTCTCAATTATTTCAATCTGTAACAAATCCTCCCCGATCAAGTAGACCGACAACAAATCTCTCCAAACAAGCTTATTGAAAATACTAAGCATGCTATCAAACTTCTGGGAGATTTACCTATACAAACACAACCCCAATCAGTAACAAACTTTCAAATGGACATAAATAGATACAAACCTCTAGGGTCTTCCAAACAACTTGATGTTGCTTCTGAACTTTTCATAATAGGACTTAGAGATTTTCCAATGAATCTTGACAAAAGATTCCTCAACCATTGAACTTCCTTTCCTACTTCTCATGCAACAACATATTCCACAAATCGATCCGACTTTTCTTATCTTAGCAACTCTTCAGAATGCATTCTCCAATTTCTTCTATCAAGGTGTCCTTCATGACTATGATATGACCTCCCTCTCAACTAGGGAGCATTCGTGCTTCCTCTCAATCCAGGGAGATTTCTTTCATTCAAGCTCCCTCTTAACCTAGGGAGATTTCTTTCATTCAAGCTCCCTCCTAAGCTAGGGAGATTTCATCTAGGCTCCCTCTTAATTTAGGGAGTTCTACTTCTTTTCTACAACATCAGAGAATCTTTCATGGCTTCCATCCTTCTCGTCATAGTTATCATGAACATCGTCATTGACATCATGCTTATCACATCAACTTTACTTTACGAACATCTTCACCATCTTGAAGATTATGTACCTGCACAACTTAGATAGCAAGTACAACGAAATCTATAGAAGCATGAAGTTAACCATATCAAAATTACAAAAGCATTCAACTTTATATGGCAAATACCCAAAATTAATTACAAACAAGAGAAAGATACTCTTCAACTTCTTGCTAGGGTTTTTGTCATAAACCCTAGATTACTTCATTGAGACTTTGAGCATTTCATAGAAACCACCATTATATCTAGGGTTTCAATGTTTCTTCCAGAGGTATGACATACCCTACTACAATATATTGCAAACCGTAGAAACAATACAAACAAACATAGATCTACAATGTTTCTGACAACTTTCAGAATTCATATGTTAGATTTCCTACTAGGATTCAATGCGAGATCCTAGATTTCATACATGAGCTTTTAACATCCAAAACCAATCAATAGCTCAATTCAAAATAACATGACTAGCTTCCAGTAGGGTTTATTGCAAACCCTAGATTTTCTCAAATAATCAAACATCAATCATAACTAAAGCTCAGATTTCAACAATCTTACACAAATCTCAAATTATCGCATAGTCATCATATATTAGAGATTTGGACTTCTACTAAGGTTTAATTACAAAACCCTAGAATTTACATATACCATTATCCTAGAGAATCAAACTTCGGCTAGGGCTTCATTCCAAACCCTAGGATTCACGACCTTCAACAATTAGGTCATTTGAGGTATCTAGGATTCCATCATCATGCACAAGCATATCATGTGATAGTCAAACCCAACTACACAAATATCAATAAGAGTCAGACATATAACAAACTTGATTAGACTAGGGTTTGATCAGACAAACACACATCCCAAGGATTTCATGTTTAGGACATCATAAGGGTCTTGCTTATACACTCTACCAAACCCTAATGCTCTAGGGTTTCAATACAAAACACAACAAACCCTAAATTACCAGTACTTCAAAGGTTCGAGATTTCAGACATCACTATTCAACCCTAACAAGTTAGGGTTTCCATAACCATACCAAAACTCCAAACATGTCTTCATCAAAACATATGACATTTTCTTTCAACAATAACCCTAAGCAGATTAGGGTTTAATACATAATCACCGACATACCCTTAAGTTAGGGTTTTTCACAATGAACCCTTCTAGGGTTCCACAATAGCGATCAAAGATCTGAGGAGGGTAGATTTATCTAATGATCAATCACCAAATCAAGAATCTTTGAGATTCATAAAAGCTAGACAAAAGATGTTAGTGATAGTTTATCGAGAATGAATACGGAGAGAGAAAAAAATTCAAAACACACCTCTTGTTTCTTAACAAACCTTGTAATTCCAATGCTTTGCTTTTGTGATGCCTTCTTCAACTAGTTTTCCTAAACAAGGAAAATAAGAGTAAAATGTGATTAGTATTTAATGTAAACAAAACCAGATAAGTAAGGAAAAATAAAAATGAAAATGGTAATAGGATGCTTATCTTTGGAGGTTGATGAGAGCTCCCTCCAAGCTTGAGGGATACCTATAACCTTGAGAACAAATAAAAATGTTTTTCCAAAGATATGTTAAACTTAAAAACTAGAAATCAAAGTGAAATAGAAAAAGCTTAGATCAAAGGACTTAAGTAGTGTAAGTCACTTAAATCCAATTCTTCGGGCTTAGTCTTCTTTGGAGATCCTTCTTCAGCTACATTGGCTTGGTCCCTGCTTCTTTTCTTGTTCTTCAGATTGTCGGGATAATCATTTTTATGGTGACCCATATTGTGGCATTGGTAGCATTCTATCTTGGACATATCAACCTTCTTTCTTGGCCCTCTTGACTTCTTGGAGTGTCCTTTCTTGTGGGAAGTGGAGTATGCATTTGAAGCCTTTTCTTCTCCATTGTTGGATACTAATAAAATTCTTATTTCTTCTTGGGTGCAAGCATTCGATAATTTTTCAAAGGTGGGAGCTTCTTTCCAACTATTGAGACTTGAATTAAAAGAACTACAAGTAGGTGGTAATCCCAATAGTGTAGTGATTACTAGCTCCTTCTTTGGTACTATTCATCTATGGCTTGAAGTTCATCTCTAATCCTTGGTATCCTTACAAAGAAGGAAGCCACAATATCATCCTTTGTCATCTTAGTAGTCCCTAACTCATTCTTTAAGCTTGCTACTTGACCAATATTTTTGATAGTGAATAATTTTGTCAATGCTTCATACATTGCTTGAGCATGGTCTATATTGGAAATGTACGAGACAAGATTGTCCTTAATGCTTTCTACCATCAGAGTCATAGCCAATATCTCCAATTCTCTATACTTCACCTTGTTTGCATCACTGGATTCTTCCATAGGTTTCTTCACCTTCCTCTGACCACATCCAAGACCTCGTTCTTTTCGAGAATGAGGTCAATTCTCTTCTTCCACAATCTGTAGTTTGATTCTCCTTCCAACTTTTTCTCACTCTTTAATGTGTTAGACATTGTCCCTGAAGATAGTGCGCTTCTTCTCTTCTAAGAGCTCCTTATATGATTCCTAGATCAATCCTTTAGATTCCTTCTAGTAGATTCTCATGACTGCCTTTTTCCTCCTTCACCTTAGCTCTGATACCATGTTAAAAAATCAGAAAGTCCTAAAGATTTTCTTATATAGATAATTACTTGTGATTTTTTTATCTTTATGTTCTTCTTTATCTTTTAGTTCATCAAGCAATTACCAAAACAATAACACAAGGACAACAGATGTAGGCAGACAACCATGGAAAAATCCCTATTTGGGGGAATACCCAGTCAACAATTCTTACTTAAATAGTTTTTTGAGATAATCCAAGACTCTAGACCCAAACAAAGATTCCCTCCACACCAAGTCAACCCTCAATCCTTCTTGTAGATGATAGCCCTTCCAAAGCAACTTCGACCTAGCAGCATCAACAACAGCTTCAATCCAGTAGCAGCTTCAACCTAGCAGCATCAACAACAGCTTCAATCCAGTAGCAGCTTCGACCTAGCATATGTAGCAGCGACAACTTCGACCAAACTTGGAAGACTTCGATCTCCCTTGATACATCTTAGAACAAGGTAAGAGTTGTCCCAAAATTTCGATCTTGAGGTTTACTATCTCCTTTCAGAAACTCACACTCCTTTCCAACCCTTCTTCTAGCTCTTTCTCAACTTCGCACTTTTCCAGCTTCTAGCTTCAGAAATCAAACTATATGAGAGAGAATGAGATGCTCCCAATGAATTCGAACTCCTTGTATTTTATAGCCCTTCTGTGAGGTCGAATTACTTGTCTTAAGGTTGACTTGATCTTCTTGAGGCTGACTTGGTGTGTAGGAGACTAAATTCATTTTTGACTCAAAAATAATTCTTTTTACATGATCTGAAAGCCCAAGAAGGGACTCTTTAAATGTATAATGACTCTAATGACTCAGAATAAATCCTAGAAGTCCTCAATGGGGACTTTGACCTAAAACATGATGACCTAAGCATGAAACCCATGCTATAATAAGTCAAATAATTATAATAAAAATATTTTCTTCATTCTTTTGATAATTACATCTGAAACACATTTATGAAGACTGAACCTAGTCACAAATTTCAACACATACTCACCTGACAGGGTTACAACAACTTCGCATTCCTGAGAAAAATGGGAAAGCATTTCGATGGATTTCATCACAAGGATACCTCAAGTGCAGGGAAAGGACTACATTTATGTGGTGGTTGACAAGCTCACAAAGTTTGCACACTTCTTCACCATACCTTCTCGATACTCGACAACACGGGTAGCAGAGTTATTCTTCAAAGAGAGATTCTGATTGCATGGACTGCCAAAGAACGATAGGGACCACTGATTCACGATAGGATTTTGGCAAGAGTTGTTTAGGTTGGTTGGGACAAAGTTAACACTAAGTACTAGGTTGGCTAGAGGGCTATTTGAGAAACTATGTGTCAGGTCAACAAAAAGCTTGGATAAAGTGCGTACACTTAGGAGAGCATTGTTATAACACCACTTATCACATGTCGATTGGGATGATGCCCTTTGAGAGCCTTGTATGGGTATGATGCACAAACGTTTGTGGATCAAATGATTGGAGACAACAAGGCACCTAAAGCTAAGGATTGGATTCAGGAGAGCTAGGACACATTGGGAATCCTCAAAAATAATTTGCAGATGGCTCAGAATCAACAAAAGGTTTATGTAGATAGGCATCTTGTGGAGCATAGCTTTGAGGTAGGGGACTCGGTATATCTTCGTCTGCAACCCTACTGGAAATCATCACTTAAATTGAAAGGGGCAGAGAAATTGAAACCTAGATTCTATAAACCCTATAGGATTTCGAGGCGTATAGGAGAGGTGGCATACGAGCTACAACTCCCAGAGGGGTGCAAGATACATAATGTCTTCGACGTTTCATGCCTCAAGAAGGTCGTCAGATAACACATCATCTCTTCTACTAAGCTTTCACCATTGGACGAAGAAGGTCAGTTGATTCTGGTTTCGAAAGAAATTATGGAGGTAAGGGAATGAAAGCTAAGAAGCAGGACCTATTGATGATGCCACATGGGAAGGAGAACAGGTGCTCCAACATCCTGGATTGAAATTGCTTGAGGACAAGCAATCTTGGGCGGGGATGATTGTACTGTCCCCATTCGCTTAGGAGACATAAGGAGAAGATTTCATTAGCCTCATTCAGTTCGTGTAGTCTAGGATGAGAAAATTAATCAAGGGGACATAATTCACCTAGAACAACCCACTAAAGTTACTTTATTAAAATAAAAGGTAAAAGGGTGACAAAAGGGTCAAGTGAGTTATAAAAAAAGGGAAATGAGGAGTCTCTCCTCATTCTTGCATTCACTCAGTTGAAAAATATATTTTTGGAGAGCTCTTGAGAAGAGAGTTTGGGTTTTTTGGAAACCCTCATTCTGGTTGTTGGTTTCGTTGTTGAAACTATACACCCTAGCTAGTGTTGGCGCATAATCACTAAGATTTTGAGATTGTGCTTCATTGTTGATGGAGAAGAAGGTATTGGTAGAGAAAGATAAAATCTGGAGGTGTCATCGGTTGATTTTATAACTTGTCTTTGGGTATTCTATATTCTCTATAATAGATTGAGCTTATCTCCAGTCTGTGTGGCCATTTGCTGAAGGAGTCGAGCTACTATAAAGGGACCGAGTTCTGCGATAAGTCTGAAGGGCCAAGTTCTGTTATAAAAGGGGCCGAGTTTGTCATAATTTTGAGGGTCAAGTGGTAAGCATTTTTATAGGCCAAGTTACTGATTTGAAGAGGGCCGAGTTCCTTGTCTGTCTATTCAAGCTGCTACAGACATCAGTTATTACTTGTTGAGGACGTATTGGGAAGGCTGAAGGTATTCTCAGTTATCATCCCTGCTTATCCTTGGAGTGGTTGTCGTACAACCTAACTGTTTGAGGAAAGGTTGCTATCATTTACCCTCATATTTCTTTCTAGAATTGTTGTAGCAAGCTTCTATTAGTGGCATGTGTAATTTCTGAGTTCAATGCAAGTATATATATTGCTGTTTGGAGTGTTTCCATAACATCTATTTGGCACTGTACATGTTTATTTAAAAATAAATACAAAGAATGCACCTACAACCACATGCATGCAAATTGTTTGGCTAAATACCTCAGTGGCCAACTAAAACAAACTCATAAATTTTTAGCGGGAATTTTGAGATATCCCAAGGGGAGTATCTTACATGTATTTTCTCCCTTGACCCAACCTTCTTTATATAATTTTAAGTTATGATTAAACCCACAACCCTAATTTGCAAAGTAATTGATGGTTGAGACTAGAGCTCAACTTCCCTTGAGATCAACCACTGAGATTTATATAATTCACTAATGCAAATAACCTTTATATTTTATTAGACTAAACTCACTTTTTTCTCATAAAAATAAATTACTTTAATAATTGAAGTAATTGTTAAGGTGGTGTAATTAGGCGACTACTCCCTCTTAGCAAGGAAGGTATTCTGCAACACTCCTAGCTTGTCCCTATCAAACAAAGGCTTCCCCTTCACCAAAGGTTTGGTGAGAATGTATGCAATCTGCTCATTTGTAGAGATATACTGAAGTTTCATTGCCCCTTTCTAGATCCTATCTTTGATGAAGTGATATTTGATCACAATATGCTTGGACCTATCATGTAACAATGGATTCTTAGAGAGTTTGATGCTTGGACCATGTTTGGACTTGTCATGCAAGATAGTTAATGCTTTGAGGTCTCTAACAACAAGGACCATGCAATCCCATCATTAAGAGAAATCTGGAGACATTATCGATACAATGCATCTACAAGAGGAGAGTATTGATGTGGCATGGATTCCCATCATGGGGATTTTCCACTATAGTAAGATAGCTTTCCATTATTGTCATCACATACATAACAACTAGAAACCGCTAATGGCTCGCAATGCACTGTTAAGATCATAGGAGAGAGAAAGAATTGAATGGAACAACCAACAAACCCTAAATCAACATGAACCATAAGCACATCCTAAAGAGAAGAGAAGATGAACCCATGAACAAGAGAAACAAAAGATATGGTGCCCATAGGCTGAAGAATCAATTGCTATGAATCACTATCATGAGATGATTCAAATGAGAGCTTGATCTTGTGTATTCATACACAACTCAAGTGAGGTGCCCCTTTTTAAAGGGAGGCATCCCTACAAGTACAGAACTCAAGTGAGGTACCCCTTATTGAAGGGAGGCATCCCTACAAGTACACAACTCAAGTGAAGTACCCCTCATTGAAGGAAGGCATCCCTTCAAGAGGGAGTTATAACTTATGGGCCCATATAACAACGACATGCATCCAAGAAAGTGACTCAGTTGACCTAGTCAAATATATAAAAATAGAATGAAAAGGGCAATTAACCATATATGACTACCCGAAACTGTAGTCAGTGTTGGTACCAGAGAGGTAGGATGCTAACTAATCAACATAAGGACTTCTGCTTCCGGATTGGAGAAACCTTTGGTGAGGGTAGTGCCTCATAAACCAGCGGTGTCTAAGAATTGTCATCCATGTGGTATTATTTACAACACACAATTAACAAAGACACATGTAAGTGCTGGAAGTAGAAATTTAAGGGCTTGCTTCCAAGAATAGTTGAATGATAAATGACATGACATAAAAAAATGGATTAGATAGATTTACAGATACATGCAATCAAGCATCATTGAATGGAAATTGGTTGAGCCAGGATTGGTCAAGTTTTCAGGAGATGGCTAGAGATTACACATGTACGTATATCATAGATGGAACTAAGCAACTTAAGCCCGGAACAGTAAATCTCAGTTTGGATTGTGATGAGGGACATTAGTTTGTTCAATCTAGATACTCTTGGAAATAACTATTATTCAATTCATGGACTACTCAACCTCCCTTGCAAAAAAGTATTGTCCTATGTTTGAGAGTGCTAGTTGCAGAATTTGAGAATTGGAAGAGTAGATTGGATATGTCAAGCTACTGAAAGAGACCATTACTTGCCCACTTTTAGGTTTGATTTGTTGGATCAAAAATATGCTCAAATTTCAAATTTGTCAGAATGGATTGAAACTTGAACAACTGTGTAGAGTTCATCATTTTGAATCCGACGCAACTCGTTTCGCAAAAAATAGACGTCATATGCTCCTGGAAATGAGTTTTGATCGATTTCCCAAACATGCAAATTTTGGCAAAAAATTGTGCAGGCTACCCAGTCAGAAGTCCGTATAGCTGATTGGGCTTGCTGACTGTGCAAGGTGACTAGGCTTCAAAAAGGGCCAATGACATCATGCCACTTGTCAAATCTTTATTGGGTTGAGTTGGCGATTTCGTATTGGTTGTTGGTGTGTGAAACATGGACCAACCAGAGGTCGCCACGTGGACTAGCCAAAGGCTGCCATGTGGCATCTCGGTGGCCACTAAAAATTTGAAGTCTGGATTGCACTCTGCAGGGTTCGACCACTGAACCTATTGCAAACCAAACACCACATATACTAACACGCCACCCGTAGTCCTTTTTTAAAGGATTTATGAAATATATATATTTAAACATTGTTTGGGTAGAGGTATGGTTAAGGGCTGAGGGCTAGCCTCAGCCTTGGTCACAATGCCCACATGGACCAAGGCTTACCCCCGACCCCCCAACGTTTAAACACAGACCATGCGACCAAAGCTTGGAACTAGGGGCGTGTCGGGAGGGGGCCAGACCCTAGGTGCCAACCCCTAGTCACATGGGAGCCATGTGACCACCGAAGCGTGCATAGGGGTTATTAGGCAAATTAATGATCCCACAATTTGCGTTGGTAGCGTGCCAATTTGTTGCCCAGTTAGCAAAAAAAGGGGTGGATTTGTAAGATAGTTAGCCGGACTTGGCGAATTTGTAGGTCTACTAGCAACAAAACTTGAAAAACTCTTAACTTTCTCAGTTTTTGGTCTTTTTGGGAGCAAAAAGAGGCTAGACAAGGTTTTTGATAGCTCTGAAGCTGTTGGAGTAGGTATTGAAGCCATTTGAGCACTGTAACATATTGTAATCACCATTTTTGAGCATAATGATGTAGGGCCAAACATTGGAAGCTGGACTAGGAGACGTAGCCCAAGAGGGGTGAACTCCTTCATCACTTGCTATTTTGTGGTTATTGTTATGGTTTTATCGTCTACAACTTTAAGCAGTTTATGAGTTAAATTCATGTTTTAATGTGTGAATGAATTCAAGTTAAAGAGCCATAAAAATGCATTTAATACACTTGCAATTTACATAATCCTTAAGCAGTTTCATATACAGATCAAGTTTGGTATTAGAGCTTAGGTTTTTCTTTGCTGCTGTGAGGATTTAACTGTTTGCAAGTGTTTCTGATGCTTACAAGGTTGAAGCTCAAGAGAGGAGAAGGAAAGTTTGTGGGTGCAAGTTCTCAAGTTGGAATAAGGACAAGGATAGCACATTTGCCACAATCTCCACCATAACTTTCACCTCAAGTTGTACCTGAAGCTTCAGTAAGCATGTCACATGAAGGAGGACTTGATAACATGCCAGATGATGAGAAGGCTTTCACAAAAGCATTCTTTGACATGACTCATATGGTGAAAGTTTTCTATGAAGAGAGAAACACAAGATTGCGATGTGAGATCTCCAAGCCTTCAAAAGGGAATGGTGACAAACCACCATCTTCTCCACCTTCATCTTCATCCTCTTCCACAACAACCCTTACACAAACACCTCCACATTCTCCAAAGGGACATGGTAAAACTCCCTTATTGAAACTTGATATTAAATTCGAATTGCCTATGTATGATGGTGAAGTGAATGTTGAAAGACTTGATAATTGGGTTCGTCAACTTGAAGTATATTGCAGGATTCAAAACATCAAGGATGATGAAACAAAGATTCAGGTAGATTCATTAAGGTTGGAAACTGTTGCATTGATTTGGTGGGAAGCCAAAACACAAGAGGAAATGAAAAAGTATGGTAAGGTCTCAACCTCTTGGATTGATTTTATTGATGCACTTAAAAGACAATTTTATCCATTAGCTTATATGCAGAAGGCTATTATGGATTGGCAGTGTTTTAGGCAATTAAAAGGACAAAGTGTTTAAAACTATAGTCAACAGTTTAGGAGAAGAGCACTAGTATTGGGTGTAGATTTGTCATCTCAAGACACTTTGTTAAAATATATTGGAGGTTTACACAGTTATCTCAGGCACACTATTCTCATGTTCAATCCCACAAATTTAGATGAGGTTTGTGTTCAAGCCACACATCTAGAAGCAAGAGGGAAACATATTTTAGATGAGAAAAATGAGAGTTCCCTTGAAATTGGAGAAAAAGGAAAGGGTAAGCTTAAGGGAAAAGGGAAGAAGAATGCTTCTATTAAAATGGAAAAAGAAAAACTCACATGCAAACATGGTTTGAAAGATGGTCATGATGAAGACCATTGTTGGAAACTCCATCCAGCGTTGAAACCCAACAAAATTAAAAACAAAGAGAAGGAGAAAACAACTGCAATTATAGAACATGACTTAGGTTTAGATTCAGGAGATGAAACCAAGATTACAACGATGAGTTTGAAAGGTAAGAACATAGCAAACACTAGTTCTTCAAGTTGTTCTAATGATACTCAAGATGATGAAACAAGAATTGAACTTTTCCATATTAGAGTTGTTTCAAAGCATACCAAAATAGACACACTATTTGATAGTGGTTCTCAAGCAAATTTGATTTCTGAAGACTTAGTCAAGAAGTTAAATCTAGAGATCGTTGCACATCCAAGACCGTATCCTTTAGGTTGGATATGTAAGAATGAAAATTTGCAGGTGACAAGGAAGTGTATCCTAAGATTTGCAATCAATGAAAACTTTCTTGACGAAGTTGAACTTGATGTAATTCCGCTTGAGATTTCAGGTTTTGTTTTGGAAAGCCCATATCTTTATGATATGAGGGCAATATTTCATCGCCATGAGAATAAGTACCACTTGTTCAAGAATGGAAATGAGTACATAGTTAGAGCGCATATGAACAAGATGAGTTTGTCTCTTATGCATGCAGGACAAATGAAGAGAATTGTGAATGCAAGTCATAATTTTGCTTTGTTAATGGTCAATCATAGAGATGTTTTGAATGAGGCCTTTCAAGGAGATGCATCAAATGAACACTTTGATTTTATTGAAGTTGCTAATGCTTGTAATAAGTTGTTTCAAGGTTCTGACATGTTGCCTCCTAAAAGAGGTAAACAAGATGAGGAAAAAATGCAGTAGCATACATCATTATTGAACTGTGGTGGGAACAAGATGTCGATGCTAAAGAGTGCAAAGGTCAAAGAGAAAGTGCCAAAGAAATTTGACAAAGAAGGCATAGGTTCCACAAGTTCTTCTTGGGGGTTTCAAAATGGTGCATGGCAATGGCGAAAACACTTTGTCAAGAGTCAATCCAAGGACAAGGCAAGACAAGCTAAACATCGTCATGTCGATAGTGTTCGAGGTGAGAAGAATTTCAAGTTGATTAAGTTTCCTTTGATTGACAACCGAGGAAGGAATATGCTTGTTCCTTTAAGGACAGTTTGCTGCTTTGCAAATTCTGGGAAATTGTAGCAAGATGGTATCTACAACAACAAGACAAGGTCTCCAGAATCAAGGAAAAGATCAGTTTTCATGAAAAGCTTAAATTGTTGAATTCAGGAAAATTCCAGTGGGTTGAGACTAGAAGGGTGAGGGAGTTGTACCCTCATTTAATTGTTTAGTAATAAAGAGCTTTTGGGATCCAAAAGCTTCCAGTGGGGAGGAGTGATCCATTGGATAAAAAGTATGCTCAAATTTCAAAGTTGTCAGAATGGATTGAAACCTGAACGACTGCGTAGAGCTCGCCATTCTAAATCTGGTGCAATTCATTTCGCGGAAAACGAACGTCGTATGCTCCCAGAAATGAGTTCTGATAGATTTCCCAAACAAGCAAATTTTGGCAAAAAGTTGTGCACGCTGCCCAGTGAGCAGTTCATATCGCTCACTGGGCCTTCTAACTGTGCAAGGTGATTGGGCTTAAAAAAGGGCCAATGATGTCATGCCACTTGTCAAATCTTTATTGGGTTGAGTTAGCGATTTCGTATTGGTTGTTGGTGTGTGAAACATGGACCAACAAGTGGTCACCATGTGGACCAGCTAGAGGCTACTACATGGCACCTCGGTGGCCACTAAAAACTTGTTGAAGTCCGGATTGCACTTTGCAGGGTTCGACGATTGAACCCATTGCAAACCAAACACCACATACACCAACGCGTCAACTGTAGTCCTTGTTTAAAGGACTTATGAAATATATATTTAAACATTGTTTGGGGCGGAGGTATGGTTAAGGGCCGAGGGCTAGCCCCAGTGTTGGTTACCGTCCCCACACGAATCAGGGGCGGGACCAGGGTCTAGAGCTTAGCCTCGGCCCCCAACATTTAAACACAAACCATGTGACCAAGAGCCTGGAACCAGGGGCACGCCGAGAAGGGGCCAAACCTTAGGCGCCAACCCCTAGTCACATGGGAGCCATGTGACCACCGACGCGCGCACAGGGGTCATTAGGCAAATTAATGTTTCGACAATTTGCGCCAACGGTTCGCCAATTTGTCGCCCAGTTAGCGGAAAAAGGGACAGATTTGTAGGATAGTGAGGCAGACTTGGCGAATTTATAGGTCGACTAGCAGCAAAACTTGAAAAGCTCATAACTTTCTCAGTTTTTGGTCTTTTTGGGAGCAGAAAGAGGCTATACAATGGTTTTTGATAGCTTTGAAGCTTTTGGAGGAAGTATTGAAGCCATTTGAGCTCCGTAGTATATTCTAATCACCAATTTTTGAGCATAATGATATAGGGCCAAAGTTCAAACATTGGAAGCTAGACCAAGAGACGTAGCCTAGGAGGTGTGAACCAGTGTTGTTAAAAGCGCGATTAAATCGCGTTTTTTTCAAAAAATCACGAGTTTTTCCCTAGCCCGATTTAAACGCGCTTTTTAAAAAAAAAAGTGGGCTAAATTTTTTTTGCCGCTTTTTGGGGAAAAAAGCTCAGGCTGGCGGGGCAACGCGATTTATAATGAAAAATTGAAAAAAATGAAAAAAAATGAATATTTTTGTACCAAACGATTTTTTCCCGATTTTTTCCGCTTTTTTTCTTGATTTTTCCGATTTTTTCCGATTCGTTCCCCGCGCCGATTTAATCCCGCTCGCGCTTTTAACAACATTGGTGTGAACTCCTTCATCACTTGCTGCTTTGTGGTTATTATTATGGTTTTATTGTCTGCAATTTTCTGCAATTTATGAGTTAAATTTGTTGGACACCTAATCCTCATTGGGTTAGTGTGGAAGCCGAATGGACAAAAGGAGTCCAAGAGACCTTGGGATGTGAAACCCAATGGTCACAACATGGTCTATAAATGTAAATCATTTGTTAATAAAAATTGTACCTTAATGTTTTATCTTTCATATTTCTCTTGCTGCCCATGTGTGTTTAACATGGTATCAGAGCGAGCGATTCCTAGTCCTGCTCCAATCTGGTCCTACTCCAATTTGAGCCACTAGTTTTGTGGCCTCCACCTAGGTATGCATGTTCTAAATTTCAGTCTTGCCATTCTGATCCTATCCTAATTCTCTGTTATATTCTCCACACATTTAATGCCCTCTGCTATTTTTTCAAGAATCTACTACACTAAGGCTCCCTCATGAAATACGTTGGTTCTAATTTGAAAAACATTGTGTATTCTGACCTCTTGCATGAGAATCTATACTGGATTCTGCCTTGAAGAGTGATTGGTTGAATATCTGCGCACTGACTTGTAAACAGACGTTTTATATGCCCAGTGTATTAGCTACGGTTTATCTGAATTTTCCTGGAATCTCCTCAGCGCTGCCCTTGGTAGTTTCATATTGATTTTGTGGCATCTCTGATGTCAGTTCTGCCCTTTCTGTTGCTTGTAAGAACCTAAGCATTTTACTCTTCACTGTGCACCTACTCTAATGCTCTGAAATCTTCCTGGAAACCTTGGCGCCCCTCAGAATTGTATTTTTAGTATGTTGTTCCTTTACATGCTGCTATGTCCTGTCAGATAACAGTTCCTGAAATCTTTGAAGCTTGTGTCTGGTGGCTGTGATAACACAACTAAGCCTCTGGCTACCTTCTCGTTGCGGAATTGAATATGCTTAAAATTTCTTAATGAATTGAGCCACCACATTTAATAACTGCATGAACGGGCCGCGTCCATCCACCAAGCTTTATATGAGGTTGTTTGCACTGATTTGTCAAGATTACAGGAATGATTTGCTCCACGGCACCTTGTCCAAGTCAATGACCTTGCGACAGGTGTGAAGAAGGTTAAGGTTGGCCAATATTTGTGTCTTTGGCTAAAAATTTGTCGATGTTGAACTCCAGGCTGGGATTAACGGCTGCCAATTTCATTGATAAGAATTCTACTTGTCGTTGAAGAGATTGACATAATTGATGATTTCATCCAGCATGACTGCTCTGCCTGTAACTTTATTGCACCCGGGAACCAGGTTTTGGACTGAAATCCACTGAATTGTCACCGTTACACTGCTCTGTTTTCGCCATTACGTCCTCTTTCTCCTTGTCGCCGGAATGAACAGCTTTGGTTCGCTTCTCCTTGGACTCTTCGGAATCTGCCGCCCTGTGGTTTTAAGCACTGTCCACATTGTGGCGGTTATGTATTGAAGACATCGAATCCTTACCTAAATTCTGGCTGTAGCTGAGATTGGTCAAACGTTACATTCCAACGTTGAATACGTTACATTCCTCCAATTCTAAATACGTGTCCAATTCTGAATACGTTGAATCATTGTTTGATTGCGATAGCTAGAGATGGTATGTGCAATGGAAGCTTCGTGAACCTGATGTGAAACGAACCGGCAATCTTCCATTGTTTTTCCAACTTTTGAAATTGCAGTAAAAGAAATACGCATAAGGAAGAATACATCGGCTCAGGAGATTGATTCTTTCTGTTCACAAATTTCCGAGTCCAAAATGAAGGGCGCTTGATAGTCAATACAAAACCATTTGATTTATTTACAGATTTGGAACTGCCTACACCAGGAAAAGTGCCAGACCCAAAAACAAGTTTTTTCGCAGATGTGTATGATATCGTCTTGTCTGAAAGTCCATCTACAACATCAATTGTTTCTTCACAATCCAACCGGTTCTCTGCTCTAAGTCGTCGTGATTTTAGCTTTGATCGAGAAAGATGCGTGCATCAACAATGAAAATCAAAGCAAATTGTTGTAATTTCACATAGAAATAACTATTCCACAGTGCAACTAATGTTCAATTGAGAATGATCGCTTGCCAAAATTTGTTTGATTTTGAGTATGGCCAGACATCATCAATTTCTTCCATAGAAGTTGTTGCTAGTGTAGGACTGAGCTCTCTTATTGGATTTCAAACTTCAAGGCATTTGTAACTTCATTCGACAGGCACTCTTGGGCTATCGGTATCTCTAAAAGATGGTTTGGGCTATTGGTATCATAGAATTCTTCCACAGTTGAGTTGTCGAACAAAGCTGGGAAATTGGCGTGGTTGGAATAACTCGGCTGAACAGAAGCAAAGAACTCTCTGGGGCGCCACACCAAGAAGCGTTAAGACACAGTGTAAAAAAAAAAATATTGCGTTTGACATTCCTATACTTTCAGTCATAATATTTAGTTTTTCAGCTTTTGGGATTATTGTTTAGTGCTTCAGGCCCACATCCAATCGTATGTGATTTTAGGCCATTGTTTGCTTAATGCCAATAAATGCAGGTGGACCTTGATTGAGGTTTGTGCATTACAGTTTAGTTTGTGGGGTTTCTAAAGATTTGAAGCAGTTTAGACATTGGAGGCCATTGAGAGTTTCTCTGTTTTGGCATATTAAAAAATAAAAAAATCAACACAAAGCGATAGAGCATTTCATCTGGGTTGTTCAGTAATTGATCCTATTAGGCTACTTGGATCAAGGCGTGCCCTCGCTTATTCTTATGATTTTGCATTTCACATGATTGGAAATGAGATACTGAGGGATAAGATGACACCAAGGCTAATAGAATTGAAACAAAATCGTTTTGAACATCATCAAAGGAGTCTTTTGTGGAGGAAAGTCATTCTTGTTTGCTGGTTGCACATTGGCTATTCACTGCAAATTTACAAAGGATTTTTTTGTGTCTTTGTACTGTGTGGGTGTTACTTTTAGTCATTGGGTCATAGTTGTGATCAATTTTTTAAAAAGGTGTAATTTTGACAATGGAGAATATGATTCGAATTATTGAAATATTAGAGTTCTTAAAAACTCTGATACATTCCTCTAATCATGATACATTAAAAGTCAACAAAGTTTCTCTCACAGACATTCAGGTCTGTCTACAAAATGCACAAGAGAAAATTGATTTTTTGCAACTTGAAACTCAGCTACAGCAAGAAGAATTAAAACAGAGGAATCATCATTCTGAACCTGTTTTTGTTCAGAACAATGAAACAGACACCCATCAACAACAAGTTAATAATGTTACAGTTCATTTAGATAAAGCAACAAGGTTACAGGTAGATGCAGAGGTTCAGCTTGCACTTCTCAAGCCCATCATCAGACCTTGAGAAGAGCTTGTCCACAACAAGCACAAAACTGGTCTTGGATATGAGAAGGACTTGTCCTTTCATATTCCAGACTACTCAAAACCCATTCAGTTTTAGAGTGCTGGATTCATTCATGACAGTTCAACTGACAGTTCACCTTCAGCTGTTCTAGATTCTGCCCCTCTTCCACAGCAACAACAACAACAACAGTTTGTAAAATGCCAACACTGTGACCGAGTTGGCCATTTGAAAGATCACTGTTTTGATCTTCATCCATGTAAGCACTATCATAAAACTAGTTATTCTTCACACAGATGCTTCAGAAATAAACGTCCTGCAAGAACAAAGATTCATCTTTCTTGGATCGCTTCTTGGCAATGGGCATCAACAGCCAAGAAGATATTCCAATCACATGTCAGAACTTGTTCTAGAGTATTGAACAGTCTTGCAGTTGAGTTTTCTTCATCATCTCACCTTGTATCTGACAGGGGGGGAAATGATGGTCATCTACAAGCTTCAAAGTCACATCAAGCGAGCCTGAGCCACAACCTGCCACACCAGTTTCAGAGTTGTAGCCAGAGACAAAAGATGCCCATGAGCATGCCTTCAGTTGGTAATCTGGGACACTTCCTCTAGTAGAAGACTTCAGCTTCTTGCCAGTTTCGGAAGAAATTCCAGGAACAAATTGAGAACACTTCCTCTAGCAGAAGACTTCAGCTTCTTGCCCGTTTTGGAAGAGTTCCAGGAATTGCATTAAGCATTCCAGAGTTGTTGGTCATCCTTAAACCATCACAGGTTGAGACTTCCCTTTTCAGGTTGAAGTTCTACCTTTTATGCGGGGTGAGACCTCCCTTTCATGGTTGAAGGTTTCCCTCTTCAAAACAATAGGAGCACTTCCTCTAGCAGAAGACTTCAACTTCTTGCCATTTTTGGAAGAGTTCCGGGAACTGCACTAAGCGTTCCAGTGTTGGTGGTCATCCTTAAACCACTGCCCTTTATACCAACATTTCAGAGAGCACATTCAGCGTAGTGCTGCCATGCATTTTTGCACATTTTGTATTACAACTCTCTTCTTGGACTCATACATAACCCTTCGGATTAAGGGGGGGAATGTTGGACACTTAATCCTCAATGGGTTAGTGTGGAAGCCGAATGGACAAAAGGAGTCCAAGAAACCTTGGAATGTGAAACCCAACGGTCACAACATGTACTATAAATGCAAATCATTTGTTAATAAAAATTGTACTCTCATGTTTTATCTTTCATATTTATCTTGCTGCCCATGTGTGTTTAACAAAATTCATGTTTTAATGTGTATGAATTCAACTTAAAGAGCCATAAAAACTCATTTTATACACTTGCAATTTACATAATCCTCAAGCAGTTTCATATATAGATCAAAGTTGGTTTACATTTATTGCTTAGTTATGTTCTGCTTTCTATAGCTAGGTAGTTCTTTGATTGTTTATGATTATATATTTGCACAAAAGAGTACTTGAAAGATTGTCGTCTTTGGTTTGTTTAGTATCACTTCATATATATTTGTACATGTAATGTACATATATATGTTTGAGAGGAGAGAGCTAACCATTAAGAATGTATGCATTTGTCAGATTCAGCGGCACAGGGATTGTGTGATAGAGAGTTTCGAGAAAGGAGCAAAAACTCAGAAGCTAAAAACAGATTTATTGCCCCAAGAACCTTTTATTAGCTCTATTGTCAAAATTATTTTAAACTGGAGCCAACCGAAGAAATTTGACAACTAGCTTGCTAGGTTTGTTTTCTGATGTATGACTGATGTACTTGTAAGGTTGTTGTAATTTAGAGTTTGATTATCAAATCAATACTGAAAATTAGGCCATTGATTGATGGGAGTTGTGAAGCTGTCTGTCATAGTTTCTTCATCTGGATTAAGGCAGGTGGCTCAAACATCTTACAGAAGCATTGCCAATTGAAGAGCGGTCTGCATATTGCAGAATGATCTTTACTGTAAAGTTGAGGCTATTCCACTGCTTTTTTTCTTTTTCTGGGCAAGGTGGTGATTCTTGCTTACAAACTGGTTTACTGCTGTGTTTCATTTCCAGGAAATCATTCTTTATCTGGGCTTCATTATTGTATTTGTAGTGAGACAAGGATATTTGTAATTGGCACTTGCCCATGATATTTATTCTCAATGTAAGACGTTTAATTCTTGCATAATCTTTGCGCATGGGTGTACTTTGCTTCTTGAGTCTAATACCTCATACATATTTTTTGTCTTTTCTTATAAAGTTTGCATATATTTGTTTATATTTTATATTACTTATGATAAATCTCTCCTGACATCATGCATGTACTGTGACCCTTCTTGAATATATACCTGTTATGTAAATTTATAGTACGGGGCTGTTTATGCTCTAGGCATGTTTGGATAACTTATTTTCAGTTAATTGTTAAATACCTAGTTCAGTGAGTTTCAGTTTTGCATGTTGGTTTATTAGCATTTTTGTGCTATTCCATTTGCTCATATTCCAAATCTTTCGGTCAATCTGTGGTTACATCTTTCATGAAATTTAACATGGGCAGTGTTACTAGGGAAGTGTGCTTAAAATAAAGAACAAACTGATCAACAAAATGATTTGCCTTGAGAATTGTTTTTGTTCAATACTCATAATAGAGTTATGTTTTTTATAGCAAAATACAAGATTCTAACCTTTCATTTACAGTTGCAGGTAACAGAAAATTGTATGAAAATATTCATGTATGCTATTTATGTGGAACTGCTATATAATGAAATTGTACATATAACATTTTGGAAGTAAATTAATGTGGCAGCTTTAAGTGATGCTTGTCAAATAGTTGCAATTGTGCGATATAGTTTATCATTTTAGTGGATAATATCACGATATAGTTAAGAGTTGAAGGAGTCAAATTTGAACACTAATAGGCAATAAGGTTGTGTTATAATCAGGCCACTAAGAGAAAAAGGGGGTTCCATTATGTTCGAGTGCATTTTGTTTCATAGATGAGTACAGCAGCTGTGAGTGGATAGAGAGGGCTAAATAGAGAGGGTTGGTGTTCTGTAGCAGTCCATAGGCCACATGTCTCACTCTGTACTTGCACTATTTTCCATTCAAAGAAAAGAGAGCAGAGCAACCTCACATTCTATTTGGGTTTTCCCCCGAGAGGGTTTCCCAGATCATATCTTGGTGTCATATTATTTGTGAGGGATTTCTTTTTCATGTTCTCTATTTTCCACATTTTTTATATTTCACATGCATAAGCAAAACAAAATAACTTAATAATCCATAAATCTAAGGAAAAATTTAGCCTCAATATAGATATTGGATTTTAGTAAATTTTCATTAGATTTGTTTTGATGAACTGTCTAGTGGAATATCCATGGCAATTTGTAGGTCACTTTGGTACAAGAGTGGTTTGGGTATATTGTGGGGAGTTGTAGGGGATCCATATCAGTTAAGTTGTAAGTCATAAAACCTTAGCCATGGCTGGTGAATCTATTAATAACCTTCAAGATCTAACAAAGGAGACATTTGCAATGCTAGAAGAGAAGGTTATAGATATTTGTGGTAATATGAACCTTTTGATGGTGGCTTTGGCAAATAAGATTGTACTAAAAGAAGATAAAGGTTTCAACTCGAAGGTCAAATTAGAGGGAAAATCAAGGGATTGAGAAGAACCAATGAAGGAGGCTAAGGGAGAACCTAGAAAAGAACAACCGAGTTCTAATTCCATGAAACATTCACAGTGCCCGTTCAAAATGGAAGAAAAGGTTGACATCCAACAATATCAAAGTGATATTGATGCTTTAAAATTTAATCATTAGTCACAACTATAGAGGTTTATTTTAATGTTCATCACTTAGAGGAAGAATAAAAAAATTATTTCACCCATTTGAAACTAGAGGGCCATCCCTTGACCTGGTGGGAAAGCCGTACAAAAGCTCTGCAGGGGGATTCTCCAATGACTAAGTGGGAGGATTTCAAAACTTTCATAAAGTCCTAGTTCTACCATATCGAGTTTGCAAATGAATAATGGATTTGGTGGCATCACGACAGGTAGATACAAGGGCAATGTACAATATACAACAAAATTCAGGAATATGACAATAGTGTTGGGTATTTTATCCAAAGAATCTAAACATACTCCTCAGGTGTTGGTTGGGGGGGGGGGCGGTGGTGTGTGATTCTACACGACCATTTGCAAAAGCAAGTGATGATGTTCAAAATGTGGATTTGGGGAAGCATCGGATGTGCTCTAGCCACGAAATTTGGTGGAGAGGTTGGGGCACATGAGATCTCCATAAAGGGTTTGGGCAGATTCTAAACAGTTTAGGAGATATTAAAATAATTAGTATTTTTAATGGAGTCCCCAAGTCTAAACTTAGGGAAAATAAAATACTAATGTGTATTAGTATGAAACTATTTTAGAATGGTCCAAAAGACATGGGTCAAGCCAGATCTAATCTTATCATTGATTAGATACTTAATTTCGGCTGTTGATATGTCAATGAGAAAAGTATAAGAGGAGGCTTGAGGGTCACTTGGAGAGTACACCAAAGTGATCAATGATTCTATTCTCTAAAGAGGGGTTTGCTAAGAGAGATAGAATCAGTGATCGGAGTTGCAGCTGAGGGGCATTGAGTACACAGAGGCAAAGAGGCAGAGATAGTGCCGAGAGAGCAGCACAGAAGCTAGAGAGAGCGACGCAGTAGCAGCTAGGGCTCACGCAGGGCCACACAGAGGTAGCCGGGAACTGCGCAGAGCCGCAGAGAGACCAACGTTATTGACGCCGAGGGCTAGAAGGCTGACACAGGGCCTCCTAAGGCTGACGTAGACCCATTTAGGGTGACACAGGGCCAACGTTGGGCAGAGAGGGGCTGACACAGTCCAGAAAGGCAGACACTAGGGTTTTTGGGGCAGATTGGAGCTGAGGAGCTACTGAAAGGATTATCCGGGGTTTCAACTAGGAAATTTGTCTCAAACTGAGAGGTATTACTGTCAAGGAAATTCTTTATTAGGTAGGTCGGATTTGGCACCCAGATTATACTCCGATATTGCTTAATAAGAAAACCCTCAGATCGCTGTATCAGTTTTCCCACATTGGGTTTTTCCGGGGACATTGGCCCAAAAATAATGGTGTCATTTGGTGTGATTGTTTCTGTTTCCTTTAGTTCTTGATCTGTAATATGTTGAGCATGCACTAGTGCTTATTTTCAGTATTTACATTGTAAATAACTTGTTAAAGTAACAGAACAAGTAGGTAGGAATAAATCAGATAAAGTGCATGGCGGGTTTCTAACTAGTAGACTTAGAAACTTCAACATGGTATCAGAGGGTGATTGCAGATCATAGGAGTACTGAGGACATTAGCCGAGAAGAGCAATAACAACAGAAAACAACCGTCTCGGTGTGACATATGCTATTTCTAGTAGAGTGGCAATAGGGGAAGGGTGACGTAGTGCTTGCGTCATCAAGGGTGAGCGAGGAAGAGGTAGCGCAGAGGCTAAGGAAGGCAAAGGGAGCCTCACGTAGAAGCTAGGAGGGCTGACGCAGTTGGCTGAGGAGGCCAGATTGCTGATGTTGGGATTGCGTAGAGCCTAGGAGCTCTCACCTTCAGGTTGCTGGGGTTTAGCAGGTTGTGGGAACATTGCAAAGTGGAGCTGGTGAGGTACTGTAGTCAGAAGAGTACCTGACAGGGCAAGTCCAAGAGGAGGGAGTTGCTACTGAGGGTTTCTAGTTGAGAAACCCAGATCAGTGAAGCGGTTGCACAAACGATCAGAGTAGGGGGCATCTCGACATTAGTAGAAGGATTTCCAGGAGGAAAATTGAGACTCAGAGGGAGTAAGATCGAGAACTTCTAGGAGTGAAGTAGAGGAGCATCATGGCACTAAATAGAGTAAGAGACTAGGACAAACTGGACAGTGCGTCGAACTTCGCAGTATGGAAGGCCATCATCTTATCCATACTTGACAGAAATCGTGTCAAGAACTTTGCCTTGAAGGTTATAACTATCTCAGTAGACCCAAATGATAACGACAACTATGAGGAGGCAATGGCGAGGACTAAGAGCATCATCCTTGACAGGGTCAAGGACCATGTAGTACCACATTGATGAGAAGGAAACGACATATGAGATGTGGGAGGCCCTCAAGAAATTGTACCAACATACTTATGTGCAGAGAAGAATGTTACTAGAGACTTCGTTGAGGTCGTATCTGAAGAAGGGAGAACCGATTGACACCTTCCTCGGAGGACTAAATGAGATTCGAGATTAGTTGACTGCTATAGAAGCCACACAAGATCAGGAATTGATGATGAGAACAACCCTCAATGTAGTCTCAGAAGACTGGGAGGTATTTGTCTAGAGTATATTGGGCAGAGGGACACTTCCAGCTTAGGATGAGATGTGGGCTACTCTTTGCCAAGAAGAGATCAGAAAACAATCGAAGACGGGTAGCAACAACAAGGGGATCAAAGTCAAGCAAGAGGAGGAAGATGTTGACCTAGCATCTGAGGGAAATCAGGAAAAGCGGAAGAAGAAGGATCTCTCCAAGATCAAGTGCTTCCAGTGTTGGGAGCTGGGTCATTATGCGACCCAGTGTCCAAGGAAGAAGAGTAAGGGAGAGTCTTTCGAGACTAAGGCAGCGCCAACTAGGGCAGAGGAGGAAGTTTTGACAGACGACGACTATTCCATGAGTGCACACGCACCACTTGAGCGGAAGTGGGGAGACATCGAGTTGTAGTCAGGTGGACTACAGGTGATGACGGGCATGATACTCGAGGTACCCAACCTCTTAGACTAGACCTTGCTACGGGAGCCCCGAAGAGGAGTAGCAAGACTGGCTTAGTCGGGTAGAGATGGATGTAGATGGAGTAGTAGAGAGAGCTACAATGTAGGAGTCCCAAGACAACGCGAGGCTAGTAGGTTGTAGTAGTGCGAGAGGCACGGAGTGTTGCACTAGTGCAGGATGGCACAAAGAGGGGTATAATGGTATGAGATGTAGGGAGTTGTTGCAACAACGTAAAGGTCAGAGAGGGCGCACTTGTCAGCGGCAGAGGGAGCTTCAACATCAGGAGGGTCTCTAGCCCAACAAAGAGGTCAGAGTTGGGAGATCAGTTACTTACTTTTCCGTAACTGAGTTGCAGTGCAGTAGTGGGAAGCATGATGCAACATGATGAGAGGAGTTGCAGTGTTGGGAGAAAGGACCAACAACAGCACGGATGCAAAGGGAGCTGTCGTACAGATGCAACAGTGGCAGTGGCAGAACCATAGGCAACAATACAGGATACACCGGTGCAAAAAGGATGGTGGGCAGCAGGCCTAGCATTAGCACGGGGACCAACACCAGATGATTAGAGTAATACTCAGTGAGGAGTATTGCTAGATCACAATCCTCGCTAAAAGAGAGTGTTGATTTGGGGTAGCATCGGATGTGCTCTAACCATGAAATTTGGTGGAGAGGTTGGGGCACATGAGATCTCCAATACCCAGAAAGAGTTGGGCAGATTCTAAACAATTCAGTAGATATTAAAATAATTAATATTTTTAATGGAGTCCCTAAGTCTAAACTTAGGAAAAATAAAATATTAATATCTATTAATATGAAACCGTTTTAGAATGGTCTAAAAGACATGGATCAAGCCATAACTAATCTTAGTTGTTGATTAGGGACTTAATTTCAGCTGTTGATATGTCAACGAGAAAAGTATAAGAGGAGGCTTGAGGGTCACTTGGAGAGTATACCAGAGTGATCAGTCATTCTATTCTCTAGAGCAGGGTTTGCTAAGAGAGATAGAATTAGTGATCGGAGTTGCACCTGAGGGGCATTGAGTACAAAGAGAGAGAGAGGAAAAAATAGTGTCGGGAGAGCAGTGCAGGAGCCAGAGAGAGTGACGCAGTAGCAGCCAGGGCTTAGGCAGGGCCATGTAGAGGTAGCCGGGAACTGCGTGGAGCCTCAGAGAGGCCAGCGTTGCTGACGCAGAGGGCTACAAAGCTGACTCAGGGCCTCCTAAGGCTGATGCGAACCCATTCAGGGTGATGCAGGGCTAGAGCTGGGCAAAGAGGGGCTGATGCAGGGCCAGCACTGGGCAGAGAGGGGCTGACACAGTCTAGAAAGGCATACGTTGGGGTTTTTGTGGCAGATTGGAGCTGAGGAGCTGCCGAAAGGATTATCCGGGGTTTCAACTGGGAAATTTGTCTCAAATTGAGAGGTATTATTGCCAAGAAAATTCTCTGTTGGGTAGGCGAGATTTGACACCCAGATTGTACTATGATATTGATAAGAAAACCCTCAGATCGCTGCACCGATTTTCTCACATTGGGTTTTTCCGGGGACATTGGTCCAAAAATAACGGTGTCATTTGGTGTGATTGTTTCTGTTTTGTTTAGTTGTTGATCTGTAATATGTTGAACCTACACTAGTGTTTATTTTCAATATTTACATTATACATAACTTGTTAAAGTAACAGAACAAGTAGGTAGGAATAAATCAGATAAAGTGCATGCAGGGTTTCTAACTGGTAGACTTAGAAACTTCAACATGGTATCAGAGGGTGATTGTAAATCACAAGAGGACTGAGGACATCAGCCAAGCAGAGCAATATCAACAGAAAACAACTGTCCCAAGGTGATAGAACTTGTTTTTAGCAGAGCAACAATAAGGGAAGGGCGATGCAGTGCCTGCATCATCAAGGATGAGCCAGGAAGAGGCAGCGTAGAGGTTAAGGAAGGCAAAGGGAGCCTCATGCAGATCCACACAGAAGCTAGGAAGGCTGACACAGTTGGCTGAGGAGGCTAGGTTGTTGATGCCGGGATTGCGTAGAGCCTAGGAGCTCTCACCCTCAGGTTACTGTGGTTTAGAAGGTTGTGGGAACATTGTAGAGTGGAGCTGGTGAGGTACTGTAGTCGGAACAGTACCTGATAAGGCAGGGCCAAGAGGAGGGAGTTGTTATTGAGGGTTTCTAGCTGAGAAACTCGGATCAGTGGAGCATTGCACAGACGATCAGAGTAGGGGGCATCTCGACATTGGCAGAATGATTTCCAAGAGGGAAATTGAGACTCAGAGGGAATCATATCGAGAAATTCCAGGAGGGAAGTAGAAGAGCATCATGTCACTACACGGAGTAAGAGACCAAGATAGACTGGACGGAGCATCGAACTTCCCAATCTGGAAGGCCAGAATCTTATTCGTACTTGACAGAAATCGTGTCAAGAACTTCGCCTTGAATGTTATAGCTATCCCAATCAACCCAAATGATAACAAGTACGAGGAGGCAATGGCGAGGGCCAAGAGCATCATCCTTGATGGGGTCAAGGATTATGTAGTACCACACATTGCCGAGAAGGAAACGACATATGAGATGTGTGAGGCCCTTGAGAGATTGTACCAACATACTTTTGTGCAGAGAAGAATGTTATTAGAGAATCAATTGAGGTCATATCAGATGAAGAAGGAAGAATCGATTGACACCTTCCTCAGAGGACTGAACGGGATCCAAGATTAGTTCACTGCTAGAGAAAACATGACGGATCAGGAATTGATGGTGAGGTCGACCTTGAATGTAGTCTCATAAGACTCGGAGGTATTTGTCCAGAGTATACTGGGAAGAGGGACACTTCCACCTTGGGATGAGATGTGGGCTGCTCTCCGCCAAGAAGAGATCAAACATCAGTCGTAGATGGGTAGCAGCAACAAGGGGATCAAAGTCAAGCAAGAGGAGTAAGATGTTGCCCTAGCATCTGAGGAAAAGCAGGAAAAGCGGAAGAAGAAGGATCTCTCCAAGATCAAGTGCTTCCACTGTGGGGAGTTGGGTTATTATGCGACCCAATGTCCAAGGAAGAAGAGTAAGGGAGAGTCTTCCAAGGCTAAGGCAGCAACAACAAGGGAAGAGAAAGAAGCTTTGACAGACGATGACTGTGCCATGAGTGCACATGCACCATTTGAGCGGAAGTGGGGAGACATCGAGTTGTAGTTAGGCGGACTACAGGCGATGAGGGGCAGGATCCTCGAGGTACCCAGCCTCTTGGATTAGACCTTGCTACGGGAGTCCCGAAGAGGAGTAGCAGGACTGGCTGAGTCAGGTAGAGATGGATGTGGATGGAGTAGCAGAGAGAGCTACAGTTTAGGAGTCCCGAGACAGCGCGAGGCTAGCAGGTTGCAGTGTTGCGAGAAGCATGGGAGTGTTGCACCAATGTAGGATGGTACAGAGGGGTGCAACGGTGCGAGATGCAGGGAGTTGTTGCAACAATGTAGAGGTCAGAGAGGGAGCACTTGTCAGGGGCAGAGGGATTTTTAGCATCAAGAAGGTCTTTAGCCCAATAGAGAGGTCAGAGTTGGGAGATCAGTTACTTACTTCTCAGTAACAGAGTTGCAGTGCAACAGTGGGCAACACAATGCAACATGATGAGAGGAGTTGCAGTGCGAATGCAATGTTGGAAGAAAGGACCAGCGACAACACGAATGCAGAGAGAGCTGTTGTACAGATGCAACAATGGCAATGGCAGAACCATGGGCAATAGTACAGGATACAACAGAGCAGAGGATGGTGGGCAATAGGCCTATCATCAGCATATGGACTGATGCTGGATGATCAGAGTAATACTTAGTGAGGAGTATTGCTAGAGCACAGTCCTTGCTAAGAGGGAGTGTTGATTTGGGGTAGCATCGGATGTGCTCTAGCCACAAAATTTGGTGGAGAGGTTGGGGCACATGAGATCTCCAATGCCCAGAAAGGGTTTGGGTAGATTCTAAACAATTCATGAGATATTAAAATAGTTAATATTTTTAATGGAGTCCCTAAGTCTAAACTTAGGGAAAATAAAATATTAATGTGTATTAATATGAAACTGTCAACAATGAGAAGGGGAGATGACCAAACTCTTCCATATAGAGGTACAAGTCAAAAAGGTGAAAATCGATGCTTTGCTCGACTCAAGATCACAAGCGAATCTCATTGCTACAAGGCTTGTCAACAAATTGGGATTGGAGGTTCATGACCATCCTAGCCCATATCCTTTAGGATGGGTCAACAAGGAGGTTGGATTAAAGGTAAACAAATAGTGTAGAATGAATTTGTTATCAATGTTGGTTTTATTAATGAAGTGGAAGTAGATGTAGTTTGACTTGATGTATGTGGAGTGGTGTTTGGAAGCCTCTATATGCATATGCAGGATGAAAATCCATATGCAAAGATCCAATCGATACTACCTCATCAAGGATGGAAAATCCTTCACCATCAACACACACAAGGGTAAGTTAAAGATCTCCCTAGTCAATGCCAATAAGGGCACGAAATTGATTAGTGCTAGTAAGAAGTATGTTTTGCTATTTTTAAGAGAAAATTACTATGTGGAAGAGTCCATGATGGTCAAGTCATCCTTGGAAGGGTGTACTCGAGAATATAAACAATAATTAGAAGAGTTGCCACAAGCATACATGGATGTGTTCCAGGAGCTTAAAGGGCTACCAGTCAAGAGAGAAGTGGAGCATGATATCTAGCCGTTGCTAGATTCTCCATTCCCGAACATTATGTTGTACAGACAATCCATTATAGAAGTAAATGAGGTGAAGTAGTTGTAGTGATAGCTAGAATAGAGTGTCATTTGACCAAGTACCTGACCATATGGGTCACCCATCATAATTGTACCAAAGAAGCATGGGACTTTCGAATGTGTGCTGATTATAGGGAGTTAAAAAAATTAACACTTAAGAACAAGTACCCCCTATCAAGGATAAGGAATTTGTTGGGCTAGTTTTAGCAAAGACAAATACTTCACCAAGCTGGACTTAAAATTAGGGTATCACCAAGTTCGAGTTAGATAAGAAGATATTTGGAAATTCGTCTACAAAACCAAACAAGGTTTATATGAGTGGTTAGTCATGCCATTTGGTTTATGTAATGCACCAGATACATTCATGAGGTTAATGAAGGACCTACTGTAACCTTTTTTAGATTCATTTGTTATTGTTTATTCTGATGATATATTTGTATACAATGCTATTTGTGAGGAGCACATCTTACATTTAATGCAGGTGCTAGAGACATTTGAGAAGAACTACCTATTGTAAAATCTCGAGAAGTGTTAGTTTGCACAAGTCTTTGGTGTATTCAAGCTATGTGATAGGTGGACAGTTGAAGATAGATCCTACCAAGATGGCAGCCATCATGAAATGATTGATGTTTACCAATGTTTTTGAGGTCAAGGGTTTCTTTGGGGAAACACAATACTTGAGGAAATTCATAGCCTTGTTTCTCGTAGTAGTAGCACCACTCCATGCCATCACAATGAGTGGCAAGATTTTCCGATTTGGAAAGGCTAAACAAAAGGCCTTTGAGGAGTTAAAGAAGAAAATTAGTGAAGCATTGGTTCTTGCACTACCAAAATTGTAGTACCCCTTCGAAGTGGAGACAAATGCAAGTGGGTATGCAATGGGAGTGATCTTGATGCAACAAAGAAGGCTTGTATGCTACCATTTTGAAGTGTTTCATGGGGTTCTTAACTATCCCACCTACGAAAAATAGCTCTATGATTTGGTGCAAGCAGTGAAAAAGTGGAAACACTATTTGATGTGAAAGCAGACAATAATCCACACATATCACCAATTGCTATAGCACCTGCAAGCCCAAAGTAAGTTACAACAAACCAAACATTACAATTGGATGGGGTTTTTGCAACAGTTTCATTTGGTGATAAAGTAAAAGAAGTATAACACAAAGAAGTTGGACGTAATGCTTTCAAGGCAACCCACTTTAGAGATCACAAATTTGAAAACTTTGATGCAGATGGAGCCTTTCACCCATTGTTCATATAAAGAAGCATACACAAAGGATGAGAACTTCAAGGAGGTGTGTCAGAAGTTGTAGAGCGAGAATTGTGTACACGATGGTGACAAAAGAATTGACTATCATCTCCATAATGGGTTACTTTACAACTTGGACAAGTTATCTGTTTCTAAAGGCGATCAATTGCAGCTAACGAGAGAAACTCACACCTCCAAGGTCGTAAGGAATTCTTGTGTAAGGAAGGCAATGGCCAACTTACAGAGAATCTATGTGTATTGGCCTAAGATGCAAGAATATGTAACAAGATTCATAAGTGGATGTATGCTTTGTGTTACCAACAAGCCTAGTAACAGGAAACAAGGTCTATACCCATCCCTTACTTGTACCCATTCATCCTTGGGAAAGCATTCCCATGGACATTGTGGGAGGTTTACCAACTAGGAAGGGACATGCCTACTTATTTGTGTTAGTTGACAAGATCAGTAAGATGTGCGTTCTCATGCCTTGTAAAAATATCATCAACATGCAAGAAGTAGAAAACTAGTTCTTTGCATAGGTCTGGGTGCACTTTGGAATTTCAATGAACATCATTTTAGACAAGAACACAAGATTTCTTAGTGCATTTTGGACTACATTGAAGGAGAAGATGGACATGAAGTTGAAGAGGTCTACAACATTCCATCCACAAACATATGGGAAAACAAAAGTTGTCAATAGTACTTTGGTGCAACTTTTGAGGGGTTATAATTAGAAGCATCTAAAGACTTGGGATGAAAATATAGTATTGTATACAACACTCTTTTAATAAAACAATCCACACTTCTAGTGAACCCCCATTTGAGACTTGTTTTGGATATTTTCTGCCTTACCTTTGGATATTGCATATGGACAATGAGGAATTAGGGATGGTTTTACAGGGGATGTATAAAGGGCATATAAATTTGTTTATAAGGTCAGTTAGATCCATTTATAGGTACAAGAGGTTGCCAAAGTCACAGGAAAAATACAAGGCCAGACATGATCAACACAAAATAGAGAAGTTGTTTAGAGTGGGAGATAGAGTATCATTACAGATGAAAAAGGAGAGGCTATAAGGCCGTGGTAAGAAAATAAATGCCCTATGATATGGTCACTTTTAAATATTGGAAAAGGTGGGAGATAACACCTATAGATTCAGTGTACCCCCACATTCACATTTATTCAATGGTGAATGTAGAAAGTCTGAAACTTCATGAGCCTTCCATGCCGCATCAAGAGAGGAATCAATCCTACCTTCTATAGAGAATTTAACACCATAGGCTTAGGAAAAGTTGACAAGATGTCCAAAACTACAAGACAGGGAAAGCATGACTTTTCACAGATTAGGTTGAAAGGATTTTCCAAGCAAAGCTAAATGGTACCCCAGGAAGAAGTTAGAGGAAAAATTTTCTCACCTTATTAAGTAAAATCTTTTGGGCACCAAACCCCCCCGAAAATTGGGAAGCCTGATGTTTATTGTATTATTATATTATTGTTGTCGATTGATGCTTTCAAAGTGAAAAAACTCGAGGAATCAACTCACAAGACCATTTTTACAAGCATGTCTTAGTTCGGTGAATTGGGGTTTTAAAACTTTTAGGGGTAGTTTGAGGTATTTCCTGAAGATTTTTTGGGGTCCAAAAAAACTTTGCCTTGTGAAATACTCGCTATCATTATTATACACTTAGATGCCTTTCCAAAGACGCAAGAAATACCTCAAGCATAGTCCTTATGCAAAAGTTATACCACCCAAAAAGTTGACCTTGTTTGGAACACCATGATTCAAGAGGATGCCATGTTAGCCCCATTACTCATGGAATAGGGGCTAGCCACGTGAACAGGACAAAGAAGGCTCTAGAAGGGTTAATATTGTAACTCTAGTTAAGAGTTTTTAGAGTCAAAAGTAACCACTAGTAGGCTATCATATTGTGTTATAACTAAGCCGCTAGGAGGAAAATGGGCTAGGATTTAATACTAACCATCCATCACTTTGGAGATTAAGGGTTAGGGTTTTGGCTCAATCATAATTATAAACAAGAGCCTAATGAAGGAGAAAGATACATTGATTTCATAGGAGAGTGAATTTGTCAAGAGGAGTGAGTGACTCAAGGTTGAAGGGAAATGAAAAATGTGTAGTTGGAAGTTCGAGTGAGCACAAATTTTATAGGTGGAGTGCACAAGTGAAGGGATGAGATTTACTTAGGTTGAGTTTGAGAGTTTGTTGTGAGCTTGGAGAGGCTAAGAGCATCAAGGCCAAGTTTGTGCAAGTGTGTCGTGAGTGTGGGGAGGCTAAGAGGGTTGTGGTTGCACTAGTTGCTAAGCAACTTCTAGAGGGATTAATTTGTGAGAGATAGCCAACAAAAGTTTAGGACGATTTCTAGAGGGATGAATTTATGAGAGAGAGCCATATTTTCTTTGTTTTCTCTAAGGGTCATTTTCCTTATTAAGGGTGCCCTCAATTTTCTTGAATAATAAAATGTGAAGGAGAATTTGGAGGGATACTTTTTGTTTTGTTTTGTTTGTGACTGATTTTCTATTTATGATGCAAATTGCTTAAGTAAAATATTAATGTATTTTTGTTTAGAAATTGTTTTTTTTTTTTTTTAAAGTAATTTGCTAGCTGAATTCATTTTCTAGGCATAAAATAAATTGTTAGGAATTTAAATTAGATATGATATTAGAAAAATTAACATGATATAAAAAATAAACTCTAAGAAGGGGAAGATCGATTTTGTCTCATGGCTTACAACAGAATAAATATTTTCCAACAATTATATTCTTTTGGGTTGAGTATTTGATTGGGAGTCTATAAGGATGGTTGCAACTAGGTTGAGTGAACACTGGTTGGAGGGTGCATCCAATTACACTCCTTGGAAGGAAGGGATAACATTGGTGTTGATGGAAAATTGGATTTGGGAGTTTACAGATCAAGGGCTCACCCCTCCTACTGATGTTACACAGTTACTGACTACCCATAATTGAAATGACATGAAATCTAGGAGAATAATTCTAAATAGGGTGAAGGATCATGTGGCCCCTCATCTTTCTAGAAAGAAAATAACTAGGGAAATGTGGGAGGATATGACAAAGTTGTACCAAAGCAGCAACCACAATAGAAAAATGGTGCTGAGGGAGAAGCTTAAGAGTGCCAAGATGTCTATATCAGATACAATAACATCTTATCTTAGCAAGATAACTGCAAAGGTTTGTGATGAGTTGGCTATAGTTGGGGAGGCCATGTCATAAGAGGAGTTGGTGAGGATGGCTTTGAATGGATTCAAAAAGCCATGGGATTCCTTTATCAAGGGTATTGTGGCATGAGAGAAGCTTCCAAACTAGGAGAGGTTGTGGATTGACATTCATCTAGGAGGAGATTTGAGAGAAGTCTCTACATGGTGGTCAATAAAAAGGTGATGATGAGATCTCGCCCTTACCACTTAGGAAAGGAAGGGTAAGGGGAAGAGCAAGAAGAATTTCAATGGAGAAGTTATTTCATAGGATGGGAAGGTGAAGGAAATGAGAAAAGTAAAATGATTTTGCATGTCATACATTTGGCCATCATGCTGAAAAGGAATTGCAAAGGGAAGGAACATGTTACAACTTCAACATATTCATAGATCAATGAGTTTTCCACCAGGTTTAAAGAGTTATCACTGATGTGTTGTCTTTCTGGCACCATAACAAAGGGTTCCAAGTTCATGGATGATGGTGCTTCTCATCATGTTACATGATCAGAAGTTGTTCACCAGTGTTTTAGAGGGTGACTTAGAGCTACATATGGAGTTTGGGAACAATGTCAGGTGTGTTATAGAGGGAGTTGGGACTATTAAATTTCATATAGAGCTAGAGGATCCTTTGGAAGTGATAGACGAACTATATGTTCTAGGGTTGACCAAGAGACTCATAGTAGTCTCAACCATGGAGGAAAGGGTATGAGGTCTACTTTCGAGATGGATAAGTACTTGTTAGGTCAATATATTTTAGTTTGACCATAAGACAAGTGATTGGGAGTAGAAGGGAACTTATACGCATTGAAGGGTTATTTTGTATGTTCCTTGGTTCATGACAATGATAGGTTATGCAAGTTTTGACACAAGAGGATGGGCCTCTCACACCACAAAGCCTTATCTATGTTAAGAAATATTGTCACCCGTCTTTTAGAGTTCAACGTATAGTAACAGGGTGTGTGAAAAGGTTGTGCACTTGGAAAGTATGCCAAGACGATCTTTTGTAGTAGTGATAGTAGCTCCAAGGACATATTGGATTTGGTACATTTAGACATGTGTGGTCATATCTTAGTGTCATCTTTGAGAGTTTATAGTTGTTATGTGACATTTATTGATGATTTCTCTAGGAGGACATGAATATACTTCATTAAGACCAAGGATGAGGTCTTGAGTTGGTTTCTAGAGTTTAAAGCTCTCATGGAGAACCAGATAGGGAGGAAGATCAAAGTTTTGAGGTCAGATAATAGGGGACAAGTATACCTCTAATGACATCAAGAAATTTTGTAAGGAGGCAAGAATCAAGAAGGAGATAACAATATTGTACAACCCTCAATAGAATTGGGTTGCAAAGAGAAAGAACAGAGCCATCATTGGAGTGGCCAGGACAATGATCCATCGTTAGGATCTGACCATTTTTCTTTTGTCAGAGGCTTGTAACATGATGCATACATTCAAAACATGAGTCCTCATAAGGTCTTATGGGAAAAGAATGATGTGTGGGATATTGGGCTGAGGCTAGAGGGGAAGTAAATGGTTAGTTCAAGATGGATATTTAAGATCAAGAATGCTATAAATGGCAGTATTGAGAAGCATAAGGCTAGGTTTGTGGTAAGAGGGTTCTCCTAGAATGAGGGAGTGGAAGATGAGAAGACATTTGCTCTAGTCACTAGGAATACTTCTAACGGGGCTATTATATCTATTTCTTCAAAGATCGGGTCGGGGATATATCAGATGGATGTCAAGACAACCTTCCTCAATGGGGTAATTAAGGAGCGTATACACTAAGACACCATAGGTTTTTGAGGTGCATGGGAGAGATGATCATGTATCAGGTTGAAGAAGGAACTTTACAAACTCAAATAGGAACTGAGAGCATGGTACTTGAGTATTGATGGGTATTTGATAAACATGGGCTTCGCTAAGAGTGAGGTGGATTCCAAATTGTATTACACACTTGTTGGAGATGATCCACTCATATTGGTGTTGTATCTTGATGATCTATTTCTCATGAAGTTAGAGAAGCTCATAGAGATGTGTAAGAGAGAGTTTGCTACAGAGTTTAAGATGAAGGACATTAACATGATGCACTATTTTTTGGGATTAGAGGTACGAAAACATATAGGCGATATTTTCTTAGGATAGGGAGAATATGCAGTTGATATCGTAAGGATATTTGTGATCGTGGATTGCAGATCTATGTCTGCACGTATTACCACCAATATGAGGAAGCTAAATACTTCAAAGTCAAAGTTGGTGGTTCCCACACTATATAGGGTGATGATCAATTCCTTGATGTGTTTGGTCAACATTAGTCCAAAAATATACTTTGTTATGAATACCTTAAGCTAGTTTATGGTGGAGATGAGGAGGGTGCATTGGGTGGTATTGAAGCATGTGCTTAGGTAACTAAGAGGGACATTGGAGTATGGGATAAAATATGCCAGAAATGGTGGAGTGTAGTTATAGAGATACAAAAACTTTAGATTGGGTTGTGAGTGCAATGGACATGAAGAGCATCTTAGGGTATTGCTTCAACTTGGATTCGACAACACTCTCATGGTTTAGTAGGACGAAGTCTTTTGTGGCACTTATTTCAGTAGAGGTCAAATACATGGCAGTGAGTTTGGCAGGTTGTGAGGCCATTTGAATTTGCAAGGTGCTCACCGAGATATTTGGTTTTGACTTGGATCCCGATGTGATAGTTAGAATTGCATCAAATTATTGAAGAATCCAATGTTTCATGATAGGTCTAAGCATATAGATATCATGTATCACTTCATCAGAGACAAGGTCTAGAGGGAAGCTATGAAGCTCCAGTAAATCTCCATACTTGAGCAGGTTACATATAGTCTCACCAAGCTCCTTGTGAAGGAGAAGTTTGTCCTTTACAAGGATAATATGGGGGTGGTTTAGAATACTTTACTCACTAGGAGGGAGTGTTAATGATGATAACTCAGACATGTACTTGTACATAGGCTAGGTGTTAAGCATGAAGAAATGGTCCAAGACTATCTAGGTACTGGATCATGTTGAGTAAGTGACATCTATGATTTCTTTCCTATTCATAACTTCGGAAAAAAACATTATTTAAATTAATTAATTAGTGTTGGCTATTAGGCTAATGTTTTCTAAATAAAAATGATTTAATCACTTTAGTGGATTAGATCTAATCTCTACCATTGATATAAGTGAGTTAGGATTTAATCCTATCCATGCATCACTTTGGAGATTGAGGGTTAGGGTTTTGGATCAATGATAATTATAAAAAAATCCTAATGGAGGAGAAAGACACATCGATATTATTTGAAGAATGAATTTCACAAGAGTAGTGAGAAACTTAAGATTGAAGGGAAAAGGAAAGTGTATAGCTGGAAGTTCGAGTAAGCACAAATTTTGCAAGTGGAGTGCACAAGTGAAGGGATGCTATTTATAAATATTGATGTTTAGTTTGTGTAGGTGTTCCGCAAGTGTGATGAGGCTGAGAGGGTTTTGGCCACACTAGTTGAGGGGTTGAGCAACTTCATGAGGGTTGAACTTGTGAAAGACAACCAATGAAAGGGAAATATGAATTTCTTGAGGCCTATTTTTTCCAAGTTCCATTAATTGTATTTTGTATGTATTCTTTTTGGGTTATTTTCCTTGTTAAGGGAGCCCATAATTTTCCTTAGTAATTAAAAATGAAGGAGAATTTGGAGGGTGGAATTTTCTATACATTTGTGACTAATTTTCAATTTAATTTTCTGCTACAAATTTTTAAGTTAAAATACCAATGTATTTTTATTCAATAATTTTTTCAGAATAATAATTTACTAGGTGAATTTATTTTCTAATCATAAAATAAATTAATAGAAATTTAAATAAGATATGGTATTGGAAAAATTAACATGTGTGCACCAAATACCCATATCAAATTATGTTAAACATATTCAATGATTTCTTTTGTGAGTTTACAATTAGGTGCATTATCAATAATGACTTGAATGGCATAATAATATCCAATTTCTTGGATGGTTTCTAGCAAAGGTTCTAGAATATAAGCATTAATATTGTAATATTTGAATAGTCATGCACTAGAACAAATTCCACGCCATTAGTGAGTGAATAGGCTAAGAATATCTAGAAATGGCCTACCTTCAACATTTTTCCAACCATGAAATACAATGGGTACCCATATTTGGTCGAATCATTTGGAAATTGTTACAAAGCATTATGGACTTTTTCTTTTTCCTTATCCAGTTATGTACTTTTGTCTTTTTCATACTCATGACTCTTAAACCATCTAGGAACATTGTTGATAACATAACTCTATCATTTTATAGTGGCCTACCTTTAACATTTTCCCAACTAACAAGTAGAAATGATATCCATTTTTGGTCCAATCACTTGTAAATTGTCCTATAGTTATGGATTTTAGCTTTTCTATTGTCTAATTATTAGGTATTGGCTTTCTCATGCTTGGGGCTCTTGTATCCTTGTAGGGATTATTGATGCTGGTAACGATATCATGCTAATAGGGGGATTGAAGAACATTGAATGGTATGCCACATGCAGAGGAAACTTTCCACTTATCCACATTTTCCTTGATAGTCTAGTAAAAGGCATTTCCTATTGTTCTAGACCCATAAGAATAGTTGTGGATCTAGTGGCACTGCAAAATGGAGCTTGGACAAACATTCTAGGTGAGGGCTTATATTGAACCTTTTTGTTAATTTTGGTTGATATTTTATGCTTCTTAATATATATTTTACTCTTGTTGATACATTATGATAAGCTTTGATTTTCATGTTTTCGATTGGACCACTTGAAAATACCCACACATGGGTATGTGAACTTGTGTAAGTTTTCCTGGCTTACGAAGGGGAAAACAATTTAGTGGTTCCACTCCCTTTCACTCTAGGAAATTATTTCACATTTTTTTGCAAGGGCATTAAGAAATTTCTACTCTTATCTCATTGTCACTTTCATCTTCTTCCCATTCTTCCTATTCTTTGATGGTTGGGTCATTATGAATATTCTCATGTTACTTGAGTTTCCCATATTTCTTTGTTACCTATCAACACCATTATAATAAAACATATAAGCATACACCACAAACTCATCATGTATTTTGAAATACCCTTATAATATAATGAAAACGATGGAAGAATGAGAAATAGTAGGAAAAAGGAACATTCATATGTCATGAAAAAAGAACACAAGGGGGAATTTTTTCTTGAGAGAGAATGGAATTAGAGCTTACCTTTTCAAATCTACAACAACAATTAGATGTGGCTATAGAAATGTTTAATCTTCACTCCAAGCTCTAAGAAATCATTTCAAAAATGAGCAAAAACCCGAATCAATTTTTTTAGAAAAGATGACTGATAAGATAAAGATCAAATAACATAATTTTATTATGTCCAACAAATGACTACACAAGTAGGCCAATAAGACTAAAAGAATATATTCATTATAAGTACAAAGCAGGAGTACAAAAGCAACTCCTAAATCATTGCTAAAATACAAAAATATGATGATGCAAAACCAAACTCTTTATGATGCCGAGTATCTAAGTTTCTATTGACATGTTAAATGTTTAATTAAGAGAGATAAGAGAACATATAGGTAGAATAAATATGCTAGAAACAAGAAATTCTTTGAATTGAAGAAAGGAGAGGATGTCAAAGCATGTTGTAGTTGGTTGTCAAGGAAAAGTTAGGGGTTTAAGAGTCAAGTTGCCCATTGGAGTCATCAATCACTATGAAAGGGACATTTCATTAGGGGATAATATCCTCTGTGGAGGATGGACTCAAATAGAATTGTGCTTTTATCTATCTATTAAACCTTCTCTTGACCCCACATCACGTAGAAGCTTAATAAAAAAAAGGTGCCAATTTAGTGAAATCATAGGGGCATTCAAGTTCTTGAAAAGAGCATTTTGGGGATCATTTTTTTTATGTTTCCAGTGCATAGGGAGTGTTTAAGAGGGTGGTTCTTTTTATTTGGAAGCACACATTGAATGCTTACAAAGAGTGGTTTATAAAGAGATTATATATTTGGAATATGATGAGATTTACAAAGGGAAAGCGTGCTTCCTAAAATTATTTGCCATTGGTTACAAATCATGATCATTCCTTTCAAGAAACTTAAGTCTCTCTTTTGTTCAAAGCATGTTTGGTGAGTGGGTACAAGATGGGGAAAGTGTTAATTTTGACTAGTTATAGAGTAGTAGAGTGTTATTATTGGCTAGTGATAGAGTTGTCTTCCTATGTACTTGTGTGAAGCAATATGGATAAGATTTGTAAACCCCCCCCAAAAAAAAAGTGCTATTTTAGAGAGTTTGTGTGATACAAGAACAATAAAAAAATATGCATAATAAAAAAAAAAGCATTTAAATCACATGAGGAAACACCTTTAATAAAATCAACTCTCAAAAAATGTCTTATTAATCTCCAGAGAGAAATAATCTCACGGTGATTAAAAAAAAAACCACCTTTATATAAAAAAGAAATAATTTTCTTTTACAATATATGAGAACCTATAAAAAAAAATAAAAAAAATAACCATCCCAAATGAACAATCAATATTTTATTATAATAGATCCGACAAAGTAGGTCAATCCTCAAATTATGAATTTAATCCAACTGCTTTTGACTATATGCATAAGAGGAAAAGTGGCAATGCCAAATAAACCATCAATAGTTTGTTATAATGGGTCAATCCTCACATAATGAATTTAATCCGACTGCCTTTGACCATATACAAACAAGGAACAAGATATAATGAATTTAATCCAAATGCCTTTGACCATATGCAATAGGTCAATTTGCACCTAATGAATTTAATCCAACTGCTGTTGAACATAGGCAAATAGGGAAATAAAATTGAGATTGGAAGGTTTATGATAAAGTAGTTTATGAGATTATTAGTTTTTTGTTTTTTGTTTTTGTAATTCAATCTTAATTTTGTCCAAAATAATGATGAGCTAGCTTAACCTTCCAACAATTCTCTCGCTAAAAAGACAATGTCAAAAAGACAATGCCAAGGCACTGATGTTAACATGTTTTCAGAACTTTCTCTGATGTCTTTGAATGCATCACATTCCAAAATGAAATGTTTTCCCGATTCCACAAATGTGGAAAATGACCCAACCTTCCAACAATCACCTCGCTAAAAAGGCAATGCCAAGGAACTGATGTTAACATGTTCTAATAACTTTCTCTGATGTCTTTGAATGCATCACATTCCAAAATGAAATGTTTTTCCAATTCCACAGACGTGGAAAATGTACACACCCATTCATCCCAAGTTTCTTTAGGCCTTTTCCACTATCTTGTTTCACACCAAAGTTGATGTGAGTTGGTTTTTAATTGAGCAATAAGAACCTTTTCCCTCCACCAAATGCTAGCTCCAATGAACTCTTTTTGTTATAAATCACAGATAAAGTTAAATTCCCTATTAAAGAGGCCATGGAAGTGATCTATCGCCTAACTGATTCGGATACCGCTCATCTAGTTGAGGTATGTCTCACTTCCACGTTCTTCAGTTTCGAGGGTGAGTTCTTCGAGCAGACCTGTGGTGTTGCCATGGGTTCCCCCCTCTCCCCGATCGTGGCAAATCTCTTTATGGAAGATTTCAAAGCCAAGGCTCTTGCCTCGGCTCGTCTCCCTCCTAAGATTTGGAAAAGGTATGTAGATGACACTAATGTCATCTGGTCCCATGGCCATGAGGAGCTGGATCGTTTCCTGGATCACCTTAATGGCAAGTCCTCGGCTATTAAGTTCACCATGGAAAAAGAGGTCAATGGTAGCCTCCCTTTCCTAGATATTCTCATTTCCAGGAAGAATGATGGCTCTCTCTCCCACGCGGTGTACCATAAGAAAACGCACACAGAGCAATATCTTCACACCGATTCCCATCATTTCCCTGCTCAAAAGATGGGTGTTCTTAATACCCTAGCTACGCGTGTCCTCAAGATTTCGGATAACGAGAGCCTGGATGGAGAGAGATCCCACCTCCTTGATGTCTTTGTGGAAAACGGATATAGTAGGCACCTAGGGCAGAAGGCTTTCCTGAAAGCCTCTAAAAATGCGTTGATTAAGAAAGAGCCTAAGGAGCACCATCTAGGTGTCCATCTTCCCTATATCCTAGGGACCACGGACAAGATTGCTCGGATCCTTAGGAAGTTTGATATTCCCTCTACCTTCAGGCCCCTCAGAACCATTCGTAATTCCCTGCGGTCAGTGAAGGATCCTGTTAACCCCAAAGACATGAAGGGTGTATATCTGATTCCTTGCTCTTGTGGGACACCCTATATAGGGGAAACAGGGTGCTCCATCCAGCAGAGAATTTGCGAACATGTAGCTGACCTGAAGCATGGAAGAACAAAGTCCTCAGCCTTAGCAGAGCATGTGGACAAGACTAAGCACCATGTCTGCATTGAGGAGGCTAAAGTCATTGCCAGGGTGGATCGGTTCCATCATCGTAAGTTAAGGGAAGCTATTGAAATTGAGCGAAGACCCAACAATCTCAACAGAGATGAAGGGTGGAAAGTGAGTAGAAGTTGGATCCCTGCCCTGTCATCTTAGGGTTTCTTCCTTCCCCTTTGTGAATCTAGGATGCCTTCTTCTTGTTAGGGTTTCTTAATCTTTTCGTGTTTATTGTTATTTATTGCTGGCATTCTGACCTTTTTATCATTTGGTAGTTAATTATTTAATTTATAAGGTCATCATCTTTGGTATATATAGATTATGATAATTATGTTGTTTTTTTATTTATAGGTGGGATTGCTTCATTTTAGCTCTTTTAACCTCAGAAGTAAGTATGGCTTTTCTAAATATTTGTCTATCCCAATTTGATATGATTATAATAGTGCGCTCACAGATTTATATATGTATATATATATAGATATTATCTCAATAAAGAAATTAAATTATTTAATAAACATTCTCATTTACTTTTCAAACTAACCTATTAAGATTAGTTTTATTAATTAGTAAATTTAATAATTTTATAAACACAATATTACTTCAATAGTAATTAGTATAATTTTATAAGCAAAATAACATACCTTTAATAAATAATTCATATATAGTTAGTTAATATTTTAATAACTTATTACCATTACCATTATATATTTATTCATTTATTCTTATTTAATCCTAACATCCTATTATTATTATTTTTGGAATAAGAATAGATTTTATTTATGTAACCCTATTTATTTCTTTAAAAGAATTCATTCAGGCAAATATTAATTTTCAATAACCATTAGTTTTATTCTAACGTTATTTATTTAAATAAATTACTTAAGATACTATTCATAAGTACCTAATTTTGTTTAATTCAAGAAATAAAATAATATATTATTAATCTTAATATTATAAAATAATAATAATATTAATTTATTGATATAACTTTAGACTGGGTCCTAGAGTCAAAAATAGCCGTTATGTGGTCCTAGAGTCAAAAATAGCCGTTATGTAGCCGTTGGAGTCTTTGCTCAGTCTATTTAACTTGCTACGCCTGATCTGTTTCTTCAACTTGTCCTGACGATGAACCACACTAGTTGGTTCGAAACGCGTCGACAAATGTCTTTTTCATGTGATTTATGCTGAAGCTCTTCTTATAAAAAAGTTAAATTCCTCAAACAAATGCTAACTCCAATGAACTCTACACACCCATTCATCCCAAGTTTCTTTAGGCCTTTTCCATTGTCTTGTTTCACACCGAAGTTGATGTGAGTTGGTTTTTAATTGAGCAATAAGAACCTTTGCCCTCCACCAAATGCTAGCTCCAATGAACTCTTTTTGTTATAAATCACAGTTAAAATTAAATTCCTTAAACAAATGCTAGCTCCAATAAACTCTTTTTGTTGTAATTCACAAGTAAGTTAAATTCCTTAAACTTTTTTTTTATAAATCAGACAGAAAATTGAATTCCTCAATATAATATAATGAGATACACACAAGTAAACTTCAACGTTGTGGGGTCCTCATCACGAGCTTGGCTACGGTTAGAACATCCGCAAAGGGTTTGGTTTACCGCCTTACACTACTCGATTCAACCGGGTCGTCGCTGCCTCCTTGAATGTGGCCAAGCTTTAAAAGGGAAATCACTCTTAGAATATAACCACATCCTCGCGTCTGAGTTATAATTTTGCGAAGTGTTCAATATGCGGGGCACAAAACAACACTCCTGGTTCAGATTGTTTCCAGGGTAGCAGTGAACGCCTTATTCTCCCAAGGAGTTATGCAATCGGTGCCATATTTGGGCATAAATTCTCCATTGCTCTGTGTAGACCGGAATGATGCGGCACGCTCCCTATTTAAATCCAGATTCTTAAACGATTCCCTATGTAATACCATTGCCAGGATAGATCCTTAAACCGTCATGCCATTTAGATATAACACCCTAATACAATCACAGCATCACTTGCTTATGTTCATGAGAAATTTTCCTAACCTTCTGAAAATCCTCCCTTGCATCATCAGTCTGCCCTAGAGCAGGGCGTGCCTTACCACATCTGAATAAAGTCTTGATATTTTTCTCATCCTCAGCTAATACCATGTTTCAGTGGCCAATGACTTCTTCAGAATGGTTCAGCTTCAACAAATATTAAACCATATTAAAATTGCAAGGGTTCTTCACAGCAGTCACCATATCCTTGTATTTTCCAAACAACTGAAACATAAAATCATCTCCCATGTATGTTAAGGCCATTTCATACTGTTGCAAAGGCTCTGCTAATTTGTCCTTCATTATCTTCATGCCGCCTCCTATCCGCTGCTTCAATTCGCTCCTCTACTGTCATATCACTACCTGCCTTACCTTCCTTGACTTACTCAAAACCAATAAGCTCAAATTCATATATAAGATTGGCTTTATGTGGTACATTTGGAAAAACGGAATTCCCTTCCTCCACAGAACTTAATTGTCAGTCCACATGAAGCAAGGCACGTCCACTAGCTTTTATGCTAGCCACACCAATGGCGGCCACTCAATTCTTTTTCTCACTACCCAAAACCAATTCAAATGGCTGTTGTTCTTGCCGGCATGTCAATTCTGTGAAGGCTTGCTCCCATTCTCAGCCTTGATGATTTTTTTTTCACAATGAAGAACTTCCTTTTCAGAATTAATAGACACAAATGAACAGGCTAAGAATAGCCTAAGTAGGAATAGCCTAAGTAGGATGTCTCTGTATTAACTGTCTCATAGATCTAAATTTCTGGTGATTCCTGTCTAATTGCCAAACAAAAAGCTCAGTATTAGCATCCACTTGGAATTTCTTGAATCACAATCATCACTCATCAAGACCACAGGATCTGCAAAAATACTATTTACATTTGAAAAAGGAAGATCACACTATTGACTGGCCAGCAACCTGTAAAATTTGTTAAATTCAAACTTTTTCTACAACTTCTCTAATAATTCATTAAATGTGCTCAATTAGCAACCCATAATTCTTGGCAATAACAGCCACATGAACTGCATAAATCACCCTTGCCATACTTCCCTTCCTTAACAAGTGGTATAATACTGTAAATAAATGATGACCTGATGTTGCCACTATAAATCTCAAAATATTTAATCAAGAGATACACACCAATAATGAAGATATTCTGATCCTAGTGTGCTTATAAGAGAGCAAGTAAATATGTTGATGATGTAATGCTACAATTGAACTTGCAAATATGTTGATGTATTGCTACAATTGAACTTGCTTTGTTTCTTCGAGTAAGGCTACTTGTTCGTATCTAGCCCTGTTCACCAAAAGCAAGTGAAAATATTTTCCAGAGGTACATAGGTACTCCTGATAAAAGAAAAGATAACAGAACGCACAATTTCAGTGGTGACAAAGCGAACAATGAAGAGTTTGCTTCTTTGTAGACGTGCCTCCTTTTGTTATAAGGGACTGAGAGACTGAGGTGGCAGTTTGATGAGTTGAGATCGTTGCAAAAACTCTACAAGTATGAGAAGAGTGAAACCACTGTTTCCTTATTTTTCTAGACCAATTCTTGAGCCTTGTTTATTGAGCATTACATCACTAGTTTAAGAATCCTATGGTAGGAGAATGCTTGTATGTCTAAAGCATCTTTTCGAGAGGGAGAAAATCTGACATCTCTATAGGAACCTCCTTCCATATTAAACATTTGCTCAAGCTACCTGATGAACTCAACATACCTTGGTATAACTCCTATGATGCTCCTATTTCCTTGTGCAATTTAGAGGAAATTTGATTCAAAGATAAAAAATAGGCTCAAAATAAAATTGCTTAGAATCTCCTTAAAACAACATCAATTCGTAGTTTTTGTCGTCCAGATTCCAACTACGCTTGAATCGCCTCAATCCGACGTCGTATGAATAAGTTATGACATTTTGATTTTTTTTGCCAACAACTAAAAAGTCAACAATAGGGTTAACTGGGCGGCTGACTAGGAAATTTGTACAGATGACATCAGCATCTAACTATGCAGGGTACGGTTGGTAGTGGACTAATCAATGCTTCACATGTGGCATTGTTGTACAAGTGATTTGTCAAATTTTGGTTGGTCAGTTTGTTTTGGTGTGGCTAATCACAAGTTGCCATGTGGCTCAATGGGAGGTTGTCAAATGGCGCCTCCTGGTTGGATTAAAATTTTGTTGAAGGGTCAAACAAGCTTGGTAGGGTTTGAACAACTAACCTTGCCATAGCAAATCGACCTCCAAAACATCTTACCACGATTGTTGCCTATTAACTCATGACATGCAAGGATTTTTTGAAGTTTCAAAAGGGCGCTTATATGGGAGAGGGGTTGGGCATTAGCCCTAGCCCATGATCACAAACCATCCACACGACCCTGGAAAAGGATCAACAACGGAGGGGGCGGGCACTAGCCCTAGCCCCTAGTAATAGAGTTTGGCATAGGATTGTGAACACCATCAGATGAGTGCTAGTTGGAGGGGGGTGGGGATTCAACCCCAACCCCTGGTGCTATAGGTGCCACGAGACCAGGAAGAGAGCCAAGTTCGACTAGGGACGAAAGTTAGGGCTTGGCCCCCTAGTCATGTGTCCCAACGTGTAACCAACGACCCAAAGTTTGGGGGCTAGCCTGGCGGGGGTGGGCAGTTAGCCTGATCACCATGCAACTGCCGACAGGGCAGAAAATTCAGCGCTTAGGCGTTATTGTACAATTTAATGAGGCAAAAATTTATCCATTTTGTGGTGGGAATCTTGTCGGTCCTGTGAAAAATCATTGCTCGACGGATTGAGAAAAGGGCGAAATTGTTGCGCAGTTAGCAAGTTTTGTCAATTTGCGGGACAAATAACAGAACTTGGCTTGGGGAATCATATCCTGCTCCATTTTTAACCTTTTTTTAGCTCAAGAAGAGCCTATATGGGGGTTTTTGAACGTCCTGGACTCAACATAAGCCTCAACTTTCTAATTTGATCAATTTATAATGGAATTTTTGCATAATCAAGTATTTTAGTGCTAGAGGCAGAGTCAATTTTGAAGCAATTTGGAGGCATATTTGAGCATGGAGGGAGCCTGCTTAGAGGTTTTCCATCCTTCTAGTTTCATCTGCAGTAGCTATTACTTCTGTAGAGAAGATGTTTTAAGTCTTTACTCAATGTGTTAAAGAGAGAAGCCCATGTTTATGCTCTTGATTTCTGATGGAGTACAAGGACATTTTGTGTGAGAGTCCTTTTTATGTTGACATTTTCATGAATTGCTATAAGGATTCATTTTTATGAGTGAGATTTTTTTGTAGGAGAAAAAGGCCACTCAAATGTCATCAAGTTGTATGTACTCATTTTTTATTGAAATCAATATATCGGTCTAGATGTTGGAGCAAGCTTGAAGATGTAACCTAGGAAGGGTGAACTTCGTCATCAAATGCTTGTTTCTACTCTTCATGTTTATCATTTTGAGATGCATGTGAATTTGTTTCTCTTTTAAAATCATGTGAAAAAAAAAAACTTAACTGACGTTTTGAAGAGGTTATGAAACTTGTTTACCTTTAAAAACCCATTGTAATGTCCCTTCCTAAATAATTTTGGAACACAATTTAATTTTGTATTATGGGGCCAATTTTGGAGTTAGTGGACCCCATTCGATGCTATTAGGAGATTAGACTAGGAGAAGATGTTTTGTTTTAAAGTTAAGTTACACATGGAGGTCACCCCCACTAGGGAATTACACACCCCCTAGTTCGATATGCAGAGAGAGGGAGATAACTTTTACATGGCGTTGGTTAAGTGGGGCCCATGATGGAGGACGAAATGGGGGGAAAATTCCACCACGAAAACAATATAAGGAGGGAAACTCTCTCTTCTCAAATCATTCATGAGTGTATATCGATTTCTTTTGGTTGCATGAGCTTCTTAGCTGAGTCACTGGTTTTTTAGCATGAGTTCTTCAGGCGGAGATCTCATCCTTTCTTCGGGGGAGTTCAAGTGCCACCCTAGGAAGGTTTCCTTCATTTCTTCAGGAATAGATTCTCGTTGTGGTTTCCAGCGGTAGCATTTCCTTCTAGGTGGTGCGTATTCCTGGAAAATGCAAGGAGAGAGGAAGTCGAGTTGTTTGTGGATCTAAGTAGGAGAATTTTGCTGTGGGATTTTCCGGAGGAGAGGCTAAGGATTTCCAACCTTTGGGGGAGTTTGGGGGCTAATTAGGCTTCAAGTTTGGCAGTGTGATTTTTCGCACGTCTTGGGCCAGTGCAAAAGAAGTGTGTGAGAGCTCATCTGGTGGGTAGAGTATCAGTCCTTGGGGCTAATCTTTGACATGGAGGTTAGAGGAGATATTTGGAGTGGTGCTTTCTTCCATTTCAGAGCTTAGAGGAGAACTTTGTGGCCATTTCTCGCAAGACGTTTTACTGTAGCTGCTTGGAGGGCGTAGGCCATAGAGGAGGTCGAAATTAGGTGGTTGGATTAGGCCAAACCCTTTCTTTGTTTTTCTAGGTTTTGGCTAAGCCCAGGTGCTCTTTCCATACTATTGTACATTTCTCCATTACTAAATAAAATGGCTGAGCTGGTTCCCATTTCTGTTGTGTATTGAGTATTTGCTGATAGTTTAATTTTTTTGTACAATAATCGAATTTGTTTGTGTATCACTGTTTGTTTAAGTTTGGAACATTAAAGTGGTATCAAAGCTTAGATTCTGGCTCGGTCGTGGGGAAACTTTTTTATGAGTGAAGAAGATCGGGAAAATATCACTTACAGAGGGCATAAGAACCAGAGCAGGGAAAGGGAGTTAGAGATTTCTCCAGACATGAAGGATCGTGGGAAGGATGCAGTAGCACAAGATATGGGTGAGCCCAAGAGCAAGGAGGAGATGGATTTCAATAGTCTCTTGAAGGCTTTGAATGATTTGGAAAAGGGGCAGAAGGCGATGTTGGACGAGATCAAAATGCAGAACTGGGAGCAAAGCACTCACCGAGAATTCGTAGTTTGAGAGAATTCTAGAGCCTCTCAACAGTTCTATCATCCTTCTTTCACTGTGCAACATCCATCCTCGAGTGAGCCAACTCGAGCTACTTTACCCTCTTTTATACCTTTGGCACAGGAAGAGACTGGTGGAGGTGAGGATTCATCATTGATGGGGGAGCATTTTCGAGAATGGCAATACATGGGGGCAGACTTTAGAGAAGCTCTGACCTTTAGAGACTTTTGCAAGCTCAAGCAAAATGAGAAGGGGAAAGGCTATCGTACTCAAAACTAAGAGCTACATTGTTCTATTGGGAAAATATATTTCCCTACATATGATGGCACTTCCAAGTGCACAACACGTGCTTGGGTGGATAAGCTGGACACATACTTCCAGTTGAATAGAAGTAGAAGCCATCAAGATGGCCACATTGCACCTAAAGGGGGAAGCACACAATTGGTGGTTTCATGGTTTTTCCACTCTAGGACATGCCAGCGTGACCTCCTATGAGGATTTCACACGGAGAGTAGTGGAGCACTCTGATCGGAAGGATCCAGAGGCTCACTTTAGGGAATTGACCTAGCTCAAGCAGATAGGGCATCCAAAGCATTATATCTTGGAGTTTTTGAGGGTCTCTTTAATGGTGCCTGATTTGTCAAATACAAGGAGAGTATACACATTTGTGGAGGGATTGATAGAGCCATTGCAAGGACTGGTGAAGTGTCGCAAATCATCGACTCTTCTGGAGGCTGTATCTTGCACTCGAGATTTGCAGGGGGCCATTCTTAAGGCTCGAGCTCCATTTCCTACCCGCACTCCCTACCCACAGAAGGGAAGTGACACTCGTGCACCTACATAGAAGAGAGAAACCCAAGGGTGAGGCTCGTCGGATGACGAGACAAGGAGAGACCTCATGAAGAAGAAGCTATGATTTACATGCCGTGAGCCTTGGGCACCTGGTCACCAACGCACAACAGGCAGGGCCCATTACATCGAAGTCTTCTTAGACAATGATCAAGAAGATGAGGAGGAGTTGGAGTTTGGTGGCAAACAGTGAGGGGACAACAGGGAAAGGAACACCACCACCACCACCTCAGGGAGGAGCATCCTTCGCACCAACAAGGGGAGTCCCTATTGCCTTGTGTGTGATTCCCAAATTCTTGACCTTGAGGATTAGAGGTACAGTACAAGGGTAGTGTGTCTCAGTCTTGGTAGATAGTGGGGCCACCCACAATTTTATTGATGCTCAGATGATCAAGAGGAGGGGCATCACCCCTACCGAGTTTGAGGGATTTTTAGTCCTTATACTAGGGGACAAGACTATGCAGTGTACTCGATATGTTAATGCTCTGATAGTGACTATGGAGAACTATTCGATGACATACCACTTTTTCGTGGTGGATGTACTAGACACCAATGTGGTGCTGGGATTACAATGGTTTTATTCCCTTGGTTGGGTTACCATCGATTGGAAACAATTGCTAATGGATTTTACAGGGCCAAATGGCAATCCACTGGTTCTTAGAGGCATGCATTCGTGCCCCTGTCAGACAGTTTTGGCTTACCAGATGGAAGCCAATTTGAGGCATGGAGACATAGCATGGGAAGTAGAGCTGAGGATTTTAGAGGTTAGGGGGAAGGCCACACCACCACATTTGGACATACAGGCAGTACTGGATAAATATCCAGTAGTTTTTGGAGATATACCACCGGGGAAACCACCTGACAAAGGATTTGAGCACACTATAGAGTTGGAACCCGGTGTGAAAGAAGTAATCCCCACACCCTATAGGAATCCCAAAGTCTATAAGGATGAGATCGAGAGAGCCATCTAGGGGTTATTGGCATTGGGTCACATTAGACCAAGTTCTAGTTTGTTTGTTTCCTCAGTTGCGCTAGTGAAGAAGAAGGACGCGACTCTTCGCATGTGTATTGACTACAGGGCCCTCAACAAGAAGACGTTGAAGAATAGGTATTCCATTCCGTGTGTTGACGAGTTGATGGACGAGCTTTGAGGGGAAAAGTAATTCTCTAAGATAGATCTATGAACGAGGTATCATCAGATTCGGGTGAGAGAGTAGGACATTTTGAAGACAACCTTTAAATGTCATTATGGGCATTTCAAGTTCTTGGTCATGCCCTTTGGGTTCACCAATGCACCAACTACTTTTTAGTCATGTATGAACCATGTGTTTTGAGGTCAGCTGAGGAGGTTTGTACTCGTATTCTTTGATGATATCTTGATCTACAACTGGACATGGGAGGAGCACCTGCAACACTTGGAGATAATCTTGCGTATATTGGAGGAGTAGCAGTTCTACGCAAAGATGTCTAAGTGTGAGTTTGGGTTGATAGAGATGCTTTATTTGGGACACGTCATCGGTATAGATGGGGTCAAGGTGCATGAGGATAAGATTCAGTGATTCGAGATTGGCCAGAGCCCCAGGATGTGACAACATTGAGAGCGTTTTTAGGCATCTGTAATATTATTGGAAGTTTTTGAAGGGCTTCTCACAGTTGGAAACACCCCTTAATAATCTAACTAAGAAAGGGGCCTTTGTGTGGAGCAAGGAAGCTCAAACAATGTTTGATCACCTCAAGGAGGTGATGAGTTGTTGTCTGGTTCTAGCACTTCCATATTTTTCTCAGCCTTTCACATTGGAGTGTGATGCATCAGGTGTAGGGATTGGGGCAGTCTTGTCCCAAGATGGGCACCCAATTACTTTTGAAAGTAGGAAGCTTCTACCTCATGAGATGTTGTATTCCATTTACGACAAGGTGATGTTGGTCATAATGCATGCATTGGCCAAATTTAGATAGTATTTGGTGGGGAATCAATTTCAGGCGAATACAGACCCCAATAGTCTTTGTCGTTTTATTAGGAAGTAGGGCCTCAATGGCAGGCAACAAAGATGGGTTAGGAAAGAGTAGGCCTATGATTTTGATATTGAGTATGTGTGGGGAAAGAAGAATGTAGTGGTGGATGAACTATCTAGGAGACCAGTTGGGCTTTCACTCATAAGCATCTGTCATGACTGGAAGGCCCATTTATTGGTAGAATACTCCAAGGATCGTCAGGCATGCGACATCTTGGAGGGTAGCAATGCAGATGAGCAATATAGGGTGATGGACGAGGTCATTTATTATAAGGGATGCATATTTTTGGTTTTAGAATCACAGTTGAGGGAGCACATCCTTCGAGCAGCTCATGATTCTTCTTTGTCTGAACATGAGGGATTTAGGAAGACATATATGGCAGTGAGAGAGGTCTTCACTTGGAAGGGCCTCAAGGGAAATGTATTGAGGCATGTAGAGGAGTGCGAAGCTTGCCAAAGGAATAAGGGAGAGATGACCCATCCAACAAGATTTTTGCAGCCTCTTCCCATCCCTGAGGGGAAATCAGAGAGCATCTCTATGGACTTCATTACTGGACTTCCCTCAGTACAAACGAAGGATTGTATTTTTGTAGTGGTCGATCGGTTGACCAAATTTGCACACTTCTTTGCCATACCAACTCGATCTTCAGTTTCATAGGTGGCAGAGCTATTCTTCAGCAAGGTCTTTCGTCTCCACAGACTCCTGAAGACATAGTTAGTGACAGGGATAGCCGACTCATGGAGGATTCTAGCAGGAGCTTTTCAGATTAGTTGACACTGAGCTCACCCCGAGCACTAGCTATCATACGTAGAACGATGGTCAGATAGAGAGGATGAACAACTGGTTAGAGGGCTATCTCAGGAATTATGTGATAGGATAGCAAAGGGCTTCGATTCAATGATTGCACTTGAGAGAGTATTGTTACAACACCACTTATCATATGTCCATTGGTATGACTCCTTTCCATGCTTTATATGGTTATGATGCTTTATCTTTTGCTGATATATTTTTTGGAGACAACAAGGCCCCAAAGGCCAAGGATTGGATCCTTGAGAGCCAAGATATCCTCAAGGCCCTTTAGGATAACTTACAGGTAGCCTAGAACCAACAGAAGATGTATGCTGATTGACTTCGAGTAGAGAGACAATTTGAGGAGGGTGACTTGGTCTACCTTTGAGTGTAGCCATATTAACAATCCACACTAAAGCAGAAGGGGGAAGAAAAGCTGCAACCAAGATTCTTTGGGCCGTATAAAGTGAGAAAAAAAGTTGGAGAGATGGTTTACAATTTGGAGCTACCACCAGGGAGCAATATTTATAACATCTTTCATGTATCATGCCTCAAGAGGGTGTTGGGGCAGCAGGTTACAACAATCATGGAGTTTCCTCCACTTGATGATGAGGGGCATTTGATCTTAGAGCCAGAAGCCATCTTGGAAACCAGAGAGAGGAAGATAAGGAGCAGGATAATCAAAGAACATTTGGTGCGATGGAAGAATCTACTGGATGAGGATGCTACTTGGGAGGGAGAGCACATTCTGGAGCATCTAACATTGAAGTTTCTTGGGGACAAGAAACATTTGGGAGGGGAGGACTGTAATGTCCCTTCCTAAATAATTTTGGAACAAGATTTAATTTTGTATTATGGTGTCAATCCCATTCGATGCTATTAGGAGATTAGACTATAGGAGAATATTTTTTGTTCTAAAACACATGGAGGCCACCCTCATTAGGAAATTACGCACTCCCTAGTTCGATATGCATAGATAGAGAGATACCTTTTACATGGAATTGGTCAAGTGGGGCCCATGATGGAGGACGAAATGGAGGGAAAATTCCCCCACGAAAACTATATAAGGAGGGCTGCTCTCTCTTCTCAAATCATTCATGAGTGTATATCGATTTCTTTTGGTTGCTCGAGCAGCTTAGCCAAGTCATTGGCTATTTAGCACAAATTCTTCAAGCGGAGAGCTCATACTTTCTTCAGGGGACTTTGAGTGCCACCCTAGGAAGGTTTCCTTCATTTCTTCATGAGGAGATTCTCATTGTGGTTTCCAACAGTAGCATTTCCTTCCAGTTGGTGCGTATTCCTGGAGGATGCAGGGAGAGAGGAAGTCAAGTTGTTTGTGGAGCTGAGTAGGAGGGTTTTTCTGTGGAATTTTTCGGAGGAGAGGCTAAGGAGGATTTCTAGCCTTTGGGGGAGTTTTGGGGTTGATTGGGCTTCATGTTTGGAAGTGTAATTTTCGCACTTCCTAGGCCAGCGCAGACGTAGTATGTGGGAGCTCATCTGGTGGGTAGAGTATCAGTCCTTGGGTTTGAGCTTTGCCGTGGAGGTTAGAGGAGATATTTGGAGTGGTGTTTTCTTCCATTCAAAGCTTGGAGGAGGACTTTGTGCCCATTTCTTGAAGGTTGTTTCGCTATAGTTGCTTGGAGGGCGTAGGCCATAGAGGAGGTCGAAATTGGGTGTTTAGAAATAGGCCAAACCCTTTCTGGGTTTTGGCCAAGGCATTTGTGACTGAAATTTCAGAATTTTTCGAGCACTAGAGGTGGGGTTTCTTACAACACCTTTCTAGCTAGCAATTGTCATAGTTGGTAGACAACACAGAGCTTTAGAGGAGAATTTTATTTCTAGCATTTGGGATTACTGTCGACACCTAGGTTTTGTCTAGATTTCCCTTGAGGCAAGTTCATCTGCTCTTTCCATGCTATTGTACATTGCTCGATTACTAAATAAAATGGTTCAGTTGGTTCCCATTTCTGTTGTGTATTGAGTATTTGTTGATACTTTAATTTTTTGTGTAATAATCGAATTGACTTTTATGTATCATTGTTTGTTTAAGTTTGGAACATTACACCCATTTTGTTATCTTGCAAAGTGTCAGAGGATGGTCATTTTTTGAGAGGATAAGTTCTCCTCCATTTTCAGATTAGGTGGTATGAGAGCTATTTCTGACCAAGTTGCAAGTATGGGCAAGAAATTGAAGCATGAAAGACTCCAAGAGTAAGAGGAGATTAATTTGTCTCCTCAAATGGAGAATGTTGAGCTAATGAGACTACTTGAAATTTTAGAGGAAGAGAAAAGGAAAATGTGCCTACAGTTGTAGCATGTAGTGGAGGAACAAATTGGTGAGAGTTCCATCCTAGAAGCAACAAAGAATCCCTCCAAGATGAAGTCAATTTGTGGACATGGTATGTACATAGGATGTGGACCCCATGTTGAGAATGATTCTTGTGAGTTTTGTCAGCATCTGAAATATTCTCCTTTTGTGCAAGTTGGTAAAAATGGTTGGCTTGATTCATCATCCACTTCTTCATCAACATCTAAAACAGAAAAGATGGATGACGAGTCAAAGGAGGTAATTAACATTTATAGTTCTACTCCTTTAGCTAATGTTGATAACATATATTTTACAGCCTTTGAAAAGTATACCAAAGGTATTGTTATGAAGCTTTTAACTCGGATGGGTTATAAAGGAAGAGGCCTCAGAGTCAATGGCCAAGGTATCACTAATCCTATCAAGGTGAACGAACGACCAAGATATGAAGGATTGGGTTATGGTCATGGAGAAATTGGAGAGTGATATAAAATAGTTGTGGAAAATAAATAATAAAGTGATGATATGTCACACCATGATGGTAGTGATGATGGAAAATTTTCTCTAAAGAAAGATGAATGTTCCAAGGGACATGCAAAGTCCAATCCTCATCATCAAATTCACAACCCACAAAAAGATAGAAAAGATATATCAACGACTTAAAAATCACCTCTTCGAGGGGCCAAACTCCTTTACATTACACACATGAACAATTCTTGGATGATACAAATGACAAGAGCTCCTTTCTATATATAAGAGTCTAAGGGGTCCCAATACAATCAGAGCCTACATAACAATAATATTGTAGGGGCACAACACTAACAATAATGGGCTTCTGTGGGGCATAATAACAACAACATGGGGACTATATGGGCACAATAATACACTAAGGGGGTTGGACTAATAACAATAAGGGGTTACACTAGTAGTATAGGGACTAACATGCCCCTCTCCTTCAAAAAGTGTTGTCCTCAACGCTTGAGTAGTTCTAGATGCTTTTGTATAAAATTTTCATCCTCCCATGTGGAATCTTCAACGGGTAAGTTCTTCCACATGATGAGATACTCTAAAATTGATCAATTCCGTTGTTGTCAATTTCTTGTTTTTGTGATTGCTTCCCGTTCCAATATGTTTTTTCCTTTCTCATCAAGTTCTAGCAATATTATTTGAACTAGGATCTTCTCACCTATAACCTTCTTTAAGCATGAAACATGGAAAACTGGGTGCACTCGAGAAGATGTAGGAAGTTCCAATTTATATGCCATAGTACAAATCTTTTGTAACACCTTGTACAAACCATAATACTTTGGTGATAATTTGTTATCCTTCTTAGCTTGCTTGAGGGACATTTGTTTGTATGGTTGTAGTCGTAGAAATACCCAGTCACCTACATCGAAACTTCTTTCGCTGCGATGTTGATTTGCCTGTTGTTTCATTCTATTTTGTGCCAAAGTGAGGTTATCCTTTAAGAGTTTGAGAACTTTTTGTTGATGCTTGTTTTGATCTTCCACTGAATTTCCTTTTAAAGATGATGTGATGGACGGTGGATGATATCCATTAAGTGCCATAAATGGGGTCATTTTTGCTGCAGTATGGAAGGAAGTGTTATACCACCATTTAACTAGAGGCAACCACTTGACCCATTGTGTTTGCTTATCAGATACAAAGCAACACAGGTATCCTTCTAAACATTTTTTCACTATTTCAGTTTGCCCATCAGATTGAGGATGATAAGATGAGCTATGAGCTAGCTGAGTACCCAAATATTCCACCTCTTGTACTCCAAAGAAACATTTGAAGATTTTTGCATATAATTGTTTCTCCTCCAATAGTTTGATCACCTTGTCAACATGTTGAACATGATCCTTCCAAGACTTGTTGTAGATTCGCATATCATCAAAAAATACTAACACAAATTTTCTAAGGGTTTGAAAATGGAATTCATCAAACCTTGAAATGTAGAAGGTGCATTGGTAAGGCCAAAAGGCATGACAAAAAAATTGTAATGACCCTCATCAGTTCTAAATGTTGTTTTTGGAATGTCTTCAATCTTCATTCTGATTTGATGATATCCTCAATGAAGATCCAACTTGGTGAAGTAAACTACTCCATGTAATTCATCCAATAATTCATCAATGACAGGAATGGGAAATTTATCTTTAATAGTAAGCTTGTTGAGCTCCCTATAATCTAAACACATGTGCCATGATCCATCCTTCTTGTGTAACAATACCGCTGGAGCAGAGAAAGAACTTTGACTAGGTTGAATTATACCAACCTCTAGCATTTTTGCAACCATACATTCAATTTCACTCTTTTGGGAATATGGATATCTATAGGCCTGATGTTTGGGGGAACACTTCCTGGAATCAAATGAATATAATGCTCATGATCACGAATAGGTGGGAGGCCTTTAGGAATCTCAAATACCTTGGAATGATAGTCCAAAACGTTTTGGAGATATGGAGAAATAGATTATTTCGATGTGGGAACCTCTAGTGAACATAATTGTGCAATTACACCCCATTGTTCTTTCTTTAGAATCTTTGTCATGCTGTTATAGTTGATTATCTTTCCCGGTTTCCCTTTGATACCCCCTAATTCAACTTTGTTTCCTTCCCAAAAAAATTTCAAGAAAAGTTATTGAAAATTAAAAGCTATCATACCTAAAGATTGTAGCCATTGGACCCCTAATACAACATTTGCACCACCCTTTGGAATGGAAAGCATTGGAATCCTCATGACATATCCTCCCATGGATAGCTTGATATTATGGCACTTTCTAGATCATCTATTGTTCCTCCATTTGCAACCATTACTTGACACTTTGGTGTTGGATATATGAAGAAATTCAATTCCTTGGTTATCTTACAATGAATAAAATTATGGGTACTACCCGAATCAATCAACACTATTACCTTTTTCTTCTTGATATGCCCTTCTATCTTGAGAGTTTGAGGAGTGGTAATTCATGTCAATGCATTACAAGAGATGGTCAGATTCATTTCTTCTTTTTCTGGGATTGGTTCCTGGTGTATATCCTCTTCTTTTGAGGTTTCTTCTTCCTTTCCTTGCTTCTCTTCCCCATCTATGTAAATTAATTTCTTCTCAACACACTTATGACCTTTAGTGTATTTTATATCACAATTGTAACAAAGCTATTTTTCTCTTTTTTCTTCCAGTTGTTGTGGTGTCAACCTTGTAGGTGGTGAAAGGCTAGGGGAAACAACACTTCCATATTTGTAATTGTGAGTGGTAGGCTTCCTTGTTGCCATAATTTTTCTTTCCATTTTTCTTGCCAACCTAAATGCCTTCTCCAATGAATCAGGTTCCCAAAGGCAAACCTCATGTTGGATGTTATCTTTTAAATTCCCTATGAACACATCAATCCTATGCTCCTATGGAATATCTTTTATCCTTATATTCAATTTTTGGGAGTCCTTAATGTACTCCATCATTGAACCATTTTGTTTGAGATTTAATAATTGGATAAAAAAGGTGTTGCTTTTTGTATCCTCATAATGTGCTATCATTTCTTCCATAAAAATTGCCCAAGTGACAAATTGTTTACGAGAGAAAAGCCATTGATACCATACAAATTGATTTGGTTCCAAATATAAAGTTGCAATGTGAACTTTTTGTGTGTTTTGCACATTATGGAGATCAAAATATTGTTCCATCTATAGTATCCATGTTACAGGATCCTTTCCATCAAACTTCCTCATATCAATCTTTGGAACATGGTGGGTCTTTAATCCAACGTTATAGTCTATGAAATCATGATTAACATTTCTTTTGTTCTCATCATGAGTTTCCTTTACTACCCTTTCACCATTAGTAAGCATTTCTTGTAGCAAGTTTGTCAAATATGTCTTCAAATCTTCCATGTTTCCTTTAGTTGTTTCTTTTATACCATCTATCTTAGCTTCCACGCCCTTTGAGTTCCTTCAAACTAAATTTTCAGCCAAACTTATGCAAAACTTTAAAAAAACTACACACCTTTTTTCACTTTGTAGGAGCTCGATATTGAATTTGTTGTATCTCTATAATTTTGGATCTCCAACGTTTGAAATTATGTCTCGTGGTAGCCCTCTTAGTCCTCTTTCCAACCCCACAAGTTTGATCAATATTGGATTCTCCAAGGAAGAGTTATGGTAAATCTCCCATGATGACCTGATTATAGACTGGTTCAGTAGAGCGAACTTGTACGAAGTACCACGTGTCACTATTCCGACCTTAGGACCTGAAACCAATACAAAAAAACTACATGCCGTCCTCTTTCTGTAAATTTCTACGAAAGTTCAGTCTAATGCTTAGAGAAAAATTTATGACGATTTTCCCCAGGTCACCTGTTTGAGATGTAATTCAGGAGCCTGCAACAACTCTAAATGTCTTGGACCATATCTTCGAGAATATAGCGAAAAAAGATGTGAAATTCAGACCCAAGGTTCATTATGTTTTGGCTCAAATGGTTTTTTTTTTTTTGTTATCTTCTTAAACTTCGTAGAGAAAAATTTATATCAAAAATTCCATGATGGCTGTTTAGAGTAGCGAAACCCTAGAATCCAAAGTTGTGATACCAAATCTTATGAAACTAGCTCACAAAAAAGATAGAAAAGATAGATCAACGACTTAAAAATCAGCCTCTTCAAGGGGGAAACCTCCTTTACATTACAAAAATGAACAATTCTTGGATGATACAAATGACAATGCCTCCTTTCTATATATATGAGTCTAAGGGGTCCTAATACAATCAGAGCCTACATAACAATAATACTGTTGGGGCACAACAATAACAATAGTGGGCTTCTATGGGGCATAATAATAAAAACATGGGGACTATATGGGCACAATAATACAATAAGGGGGTTGGATTAATAACAATAAGGGGTTATGCTAGTACTATAGGGACCTAACATAATCCTATCAAGGTAAAAGAACGACCACGATATGAAGGATTGAGTTATGGTCATGGAGAAATTGGATAGTGACCTAAGATAGTTGAGGCAAATAAATCATCAAGTGATGATATGTCACACCATGATGGTAGTGATGATGGAAAATTTTCTCTAAAGAAAGATGAATGTTCCAAGGAAAATGCAAATTCCAGTCCTCATCATCAAATTCACAGCCCAAAGGACAGGTATAAGTGTCATGGGAATTTTAGAAATGTTCATGATTTAGATTATTTATGGGAATAATTTCCTTGCACATTTTGTGATGTAGTTGACCATTGTGTGGCCAATTGTGAGCAACATTTGATGATGTTCAAAAGAATGGAACAAATCCTTGGGACAATATATGAGGAACCTATCTCAACTATGAATACTTCCTTGCCGATGGGAAAGCGTAACCATTTTTGTACCCATTGTAGCATGAATGGGAACCATATTGAAAAGTGTTGGAAAATCCATTCGACAATTTGTCCCAAGAATAACAAAGAGGACATGTGATCCTTTGAAAGGAAAGTGATAGATGGAAAAGAGGAAACTAGTGTAGTTCCTAAATCATCCTTCAAAGTAAAGCGGGTGCAAAAATATAACCCATAAGCTTGGGAAGGAAAACAATGGGTAGACTATTTTGTATAGTTTTCTTCCTTTGTAAAATTGTAATTACTTGTTGTATATTCCCGTTTGGGTTCTTTATAAAGTGAATTCATGTAGAATCACTTATATGCAACAAGTGTGTTTTCTATGGCATGTTATGCTATCTTGGCTTGATGATAAGTCAACTTGAATGGGATTTTTGGGATGATCATTGTATTTCATCCAGTATGTCTATAGTTGTGTCAAGCACTCATACAAGTGTTTTGAAATGAAGCTTATTTGTAAATTTAATATTTGATAAATATTTTGCAGAAGATGACCATAATTAGGTCAACAAAGCTAAACATGTCATTGAAAAAATGTAGGAAGTGCATCTAAGAGTACAAGTGCAACTTGAGGACAACAAAGCAAAGTACAAATCAGTGCATGGCAAACATTGAGTTTCTTATGATTTCCAGGTGGAAAATCAAGTTTGGGTTTAGCAAGGAAGGAATTCAAGGTGGAGTTTGTTTGATCCAAAGAAATATGGTTTTGGAGAGAATGTTCAGATTCCATCCATCAATTTTTTTGTTCTTGTATGCTTAGAAGAATTTTGGCTTAATTCTTGACAGCAAGGTAAGGACTTCACGCAGAGGCAAGATGAAGTACCTTAATTGGAGCTTTAAGGCACCAAGTCAAAAAAGATAGAAATGATTAAGATCAGGAAAGTTAATGATCTTTTTCATTACGTTTTTTATTGATATGAGATAAACTTTTGGAGGTCTAAGAGTTCCTACTGGGGAGGTATGATCCGGAGATAAAAAATAGGCTCAGAAATGAAAGTGCTCAAAATATCCCAAAACTAGCATCAGGTCATAGTGTTTGTCGTCTTGATTCCAACAACACTTGAATCGCCTCAATCTGACATCGTATGAAGAAGTTATGGCGTTCTAAAGTTTTTGGCCAATAACTAAAAAGTCAACAACATAGTTGATTGGGCTACTGACTGGGAAATTCGTAAAGCTAGCGTCATCAGCTAACTGTGCAGGGTATTGTTGGCAGCAGACCAATTAGGTCTTGGCACATGGCATCTTCATATAGGTGATTTGTCGAATTCTGGTTGGTTAGTTTGTTTTGGTCTGGCCTATCACATGCTACAATGTGGCCCAATCGGAGGTTGCCACGTGGCACCGCCTGACTGGTTTAAAATTTTGTTGGAGGGTCGAATGCACTTGCTAGGGTTCGAACTGCTAACCTTGCCATAATAAACCGACTGCCCAACCATTGTGCCACAGTTGTTTCATATTAACCCATCACAGGAAAGTATTATTTGAATTTTCAAACAAGCTTGTATATGGGAGAGGGGTCGGGCATTAGCCCCAACCCCTGGTCGTAAACCACCCACATGACCATAGTGGAGGAGGAGCGGAGGAGGGGTGGGGACTAGCCCCAGCCCCTAGTCATGAAGTTTGGCATAAGATTGTGTGCAACAACATAAGAGTGCCAGTTGGAGGGTGGCGGGAATTCAACCCTAGCCCCTAGTGCTATAGGCACCACATGACCAGGCAGAGAGCAAAGTCTGATGGGACAGTAGCTAAGGCCTGCCCCCTAGTCACATGGCTTGATGTATAACCAACGACTTGAAGTTTGGGGGCTAGCCCAGTGGGGGTGGGAAGTTAGCCCAACCCCTAGCCACATGGGCATCGTGAGACCACCGACAGGGTGGAAAATTCAGCACTTAGGCATCATTGTGAAAATTAATGAGGAAACAAATTACCCATTTTGTGGTGCGAATCTCGTCAGTCATGAGTGAAATTGTTGCTCGAAACACTAAGAAAAGGGTGAATTTTTTGCGCAGTTAATAGGTTTTGTCAATTTGCAGGACATATAGTAGAACTTGGCTTGGAGAAGCATATATTGCTCAATTTTTAACTCTTTTGAGCTCAAGAAGAGACTAGATGGGGGTTTTTGAGCATTCTGGACTCAATGGTAGCCTCAGTTTTATGATTTGAGCACTTTATTATGGAATTTTTGTAGAATCAAGTCTTTTAGTGATAGAGGCAGAGTTAGTTTTAAAGTAGTTTGGAGGAATATTTGAGCATAGAGGGAGCCTGGTAAGATGTTTTCCAACCTTCTAGTTTCATTTTTGTACTAGTTTTTGCTTCTTAGAGCAGATTTTTTAAGTCTTTTCTCAATGTGTTAAAGAGAGAAGCCTTTTTAACTCTTCATTGTGGAGGAGCTGCATGTTTATGTTGTTGATTTCTAATGGAGTACAAGGACATATTGTGCGAGAGTCCTTTTTATGTTGACATTTTCATGACTTGTTGTAGGGAGTCATTTTTATGAGTGATAATTCTTTGTAGGAGAAGCAAGCCACTCTATTGTCATCAAGTTGTATGTACACATTTGTTGTTGAAACCAATATATTGGTCTAGCTATTAGAGCAAGCCTAGAGATGTAGCCTAGGAAGGGTGAACTCTATCATCAAATGCTAGGTTTCTACTCTTCATGTTTATCATTTTGAGATGCATGTGAATTTGTTTCTCTTTTAAAATCATGTGAAAAAAAACATTAACTCACATTTTGATGAGGTTATAAAATTTTTTACCTTTAAAAACCCATTTTATTAACTTGGAAAGTGTTAGAGGACGATAAATTTTTGAGAGGAGAAGTTCTCCTCCATTTTCAAATAAAAATTATCCCCTAAAATATAGGGAAATTCCCTATTTTCTTGCACAATTCTCAAGGAATATATTACTTTCATCAATTCCAAGCCTTTACACTCAACCAGTATACAATTGACAATTACAATGTGCCTTTTCCTCCCATCCATCTAGGAAAAATTGAATTCCATGCATGTTTGGGCTATTTTAGTTGATTGACTAGTTTAATTGAGAGATCCTTGAGTTAACAGTAGTTCTACTACTCAACTCACCTTCAACTGACTCAATTAATTACTTGAGCTTAGTTAACTGAGTTCAATTGAAAATAAATGAACTAGATTGATAAATTTTAGCAATCACTACATGCACAGCTCTACTTCTAGCCTATAACTCAAATTTATTGAGCTAACAAGTAGACAAGGCCATGTCACTCTAGCTAATTTCCATCCAAGTCATCTTGCTAATGTGGAAGATCAAATTACTAAATTTGACTAAGGCACAAGTCAAATTTAGCCTTTCTTTCTATAATTTCTAACACTCCCTCTTAGCAAGAAAGGGATTTTGTACCACCCCTATCCTGCATCTGTGGAATTCGAATTCGCCTCTTGAAAATGCCTTTTTCAAGATATTTGCATCCTTCTCCTCAATTGGAGTCTATTATAGCATCATAATTCTCTTCTGCACACAATCCCACAAGTGATGGTACCTGATATCAATGTGCTTGGACATGTCATGAAATACTAGATTCTCAGAGAGTTTAATACAACTATGATTATCACAATAAATCACTATCAGATCCATCTCTTGACTGAAAATACCCACAAGTATTTTAATCATCCATATGGCCTTACATTATTCTTGACTTGTTGCCATGTATTTAGCCTCTGCTGAGCTGAGTGCCACATACCTTTGCTTCCTACTATACCAAGAAATAACTGAAGACCCAACACCGAAGATATCATGTTAGGATATTCCGACGCATAGGAAATAGTTAAGTATAACTTGGTCTAGTGTAGGGTTAGGTAAAGTGTGTTTCTTTACTATGTACTTTTGTAACTTACAATCCGATGGTCACGATATATAGTGATCCGATGGTTCATTCTCTCCTCGGTATTACCGACACTTGATCCGTGGCTTAACTCTCAATTGGTCCATGATCTCTATTTAAAGAGCATGGAGGGTCATTTGTAGGTTAACTGTTCATGAGAGAAGCTTACGTAAAATTTCGTTCTTTTATTCATAAATTGCCTGATCTATGATTTGTTTATGAGCAGTGTCCTTTGGTGTTCTATCTGAGGAACTTACCCTGTAAATTCCTACATGGTATCAGAGCTAATTTGAGGGCTGCGACCGTTGGTGATCCAAATCTGAAGGCGGTAGAACTGCATCCGACTACCGTTTCCTAGATCTACTGTTTCTGACAACTTTCAGGCTGAGAGGACTGTTCTATTGTGTTAGGAGCATCTGTTCCAGTTAAGAACCCCTTTCGTTTCATGCAAAAAGGTTTCTGGTAGCCCTAGTTACGTCATTTTTAAGATGTGGAGGTATACAGTGTTTATTTGCAGTTTCTAGTTATTTTCTCTCTGTTTATTATTTCGGTTTATTTAGCTTCCTTTTTTATTACTGGATCTATACCTTTCATTTCTGCATATGCTCTTTGCCCTGCAACTCTGTGCGATTTGGGCAAATCAGAAACAGAGAGGAAGGATTTTTCTCATGCGTATGCTCTTTTCCGCTGCGCCTTAGTGTGATCTCGGAAAATCAAAAACATTGAGGAAAATATTTAGTTTCCGGGTAAAGCTAACCTCAAGTCAAAAGGCTTGTTTGTGTTTGTATGTCGGTGTTGGGTTTTGTGTTTCTTGTTTTGTAGGGAAAATAGCTTTCTCAAGCAAGCACGCAACCCAAAGCTTCAGTGACTAAACCGCTCCACC